>VDFB02216356.1:0-24876 GCA_007258455.2 Sequoia sempervirens
TAAGTCCCTACGTAGAACATTAAAACACATCAACCAAAGCGGGTCTATTACTAAAGGAACCTTGGAGTTGAACATGAACCTGCGTCTTGGCGCATGGAATGCTGGTCAAGAGAGCGGAGTAGCCCAAAACCTCTTTTGTTCTGCTGTTTGGTATGGTCACAAAAACCACATGAACAAGGAACTGGCGCTAGAAGGAGGGCCTTCAAAGATTCTTCGCAGTGAAGCAGTCATTTTCAAATAAGAAGGGATTTCATTCAAAAGGAAATTCATTGGAGAAAGAAATTATCATGATTCAAGATGGTGCTACCGCATAGAGAAATATTTCCAGTGTTGCAGCCTAACTTGGGATTCAACGACGACCAGGAGGACATTCTTTCAGGATTGAACAATCTTGCTTGGAGGACAAAGGAGAGCTACGCCCAGTACATGAGAACTTGCTTCGTGCTAGAAGAGGAAGAAGAAAAGGCCATTGAAATTCAAGTTGCAATTGAAAGGAATTTGCTCGATCAAAGACACCCACTCGCTCCTCTTCCTCGCCGACAGTAATCAATTACATCCTGGATCGCATCAGCTCATTCTCACCTGATAGGTTGAAAAGAATTCTGAGGTCCACGCCAAGCTCATCCAAAGATTTTGTGGAGTTAGAATTGTCTACTAGAGCAAGGAAGAAGAAAGAAGCCCGTCCGAGTGAAGAAGCGGAATCAAGTGAAGAAGTGTTTTCAAACGAAGAAGCTCAGTCTAGTGAAGAAAGTGGAGAAGAGATTACAAGTTTGTTCCGAACTCCACCAAGTGTCTCAAGGTTTGCTCAGCCTAGAACCGTTCAAGTTACCACACCAGTGATTGTTCAGCAACCAGTTCAAGTTACCACAACCCCAGTAATTGTATATCAAAGGAGGTATCCAAATCAAGCAATGGCTCAACCAGGAGGCCAACCCGCTCCTAACGGTGCTACTTGGCTAGTCACCAATCCATCTCCTCTTGAGTTTGCTGATTATCACGATATGCCAAAGAATCCGGAGCATTTCTGCACCAAGTATCAAGTCCATGATCCGAATCGTTCTGCTGAAGATCACATCAAGATGTTTGAAGATCATTTGCGAAACAGACAAATTGCATACGCAGATGTGGCTTGCAGATTGTTCCCGTACTCCTTGGGAGAAGAGGCTCACTTTTGGTTTATACATTTGCCAGTTGGGTCCATCAGAACATGGGAGCAAATGAAAGAGGCTTTCATTGGAAAGTTTGGTATTCCTATCACCCCAGTAGAGCTCTTCCGCCAATTCACGGAGGTAAGAAGACAAGACAAAGAGCCTATTCATGCCTTCAACAACAGATTCCAAAAGGCTCTCACAAGGCTACGTACTCCGTACATGGTTCCCGATGCAAGGGAAAATTATTATGCAACGTTGGACCCTTTGACTGCTATGTTCGTAAGACAAGCTCATCCCATTCCAGCCGACATGAATCAAGCATACGCGAAGGCTGTTGAAGTAAGTCAGAATATGGGCCAAAACATAACTGGGCCTTCTTTGTACACTGGCTTGGTCACCACGAACAATCAAATGCAGACTCTTAGTCCAGCGTGGAATCAGCAGATTCCAGCGTTGAATCCAGTTCCGCAACCGGCATATCACGTTACACCGCCATCAGATCAATTGATTCTCCATCCTGGGATACCCTTATCCCAGACTCCAGCCACGCAGCCTGTCTATCTCCAAAACACGGTACCTGCAACAAGGACACAAGAGGAGAAAGATGAAATGAAAGAATTAGTAGAACAGATGAAAAGGCTGTCATCTGAGGTAACTCACCTCAGAAATCAAAATAATCAAATGCAATCAATGTTGAAGAATTATCAGGCACATCCAGGTGCCAATCGAGGATATCACAATAATCCTCAACAGCATCAAGATGCCCATCAAGGACATGGACACGACAACAGCCATGGGTATCGAAATAATAATCAAGGATATCAAAAGAGGTCCTGGAATACTGGACCTAACAATGGAGGGGTTCCATCACCGCTAGATAACCCGCCGCCTCCGGAAAATCGTCCCACGGACAGAGTATTTTTGGCAGAAGCTGCTATGTCAGGATGGTGTCGGCTTCATAACACAAGTCAGCACTCAGAGTTACAATGCCATGAGTTTCAAGTAGCAGCTGATATCTTTAAAGGAGAAGTTAAAAGCACGGAGGGTACTGAGAATCCCCCGACCACGGGATATGAGATTGTACCAGTGCAAAGGTATGACCAGGCACTAATCATAGAGAGTGTCAATCTTGTGTCCAAATATCAAAACTACGCGCCACCAGAGGTTAATTACAGATTCCCACCAGCTTCGGCAAACGGTCCCGTGGAGGCGCCAGATACTCAAGTCTATTCAAGGGCTCAAACGTATTCGAAAGTTCAAGACAGTTACCCAGAAGAGCCACTTGAGCAGGGTAACTACGTTTTTCCACCTCTCAACAATAGTGTGTTGGTAGAAGGAAGAAGAGAGGTGCAAGCGTTTCAAACTTCCGGAGGAGCAGCACCCAAGGTGTACCAGAGGACTTATCATCAAAAAGAGCCTTTGACATCATCGATTCCTCCGAATAATTTTGCAACCCCGCCGAATCCAAATGCAAGCAACAATCCAAATTTGCCTCGGGATTCTCCGGAGTACAGACAACAGAATGTGATGCAGAATAGAAATGGACAACAGACTGTCCAACAGCAACAACCCATTCACGTGATACAGCGTCCTCAGAAGGACAATCTTCCAAGAAATGACATGAAAAGATTAAGTTCTTATGTGCTAGAGGAAGTGAAGAAGATAAAGGTTAGTCTTCCCTTGTATGAGTTAATGAAAATCTCTGAGGTTAGAGACACAATTTTGGGAAGCTTATATGAGACACCAGTTACGAAGAGTACACCTCAAGAAGCACCTAGTTCGTCAAGGAGTCCTGAAATCAATGCACAGTCACGTCCCGTGCAGAGCGCGAATATGGTAGAAGAAGTGTCTTACGCGCCGTTCAACGCTTGGGAAGCTCCACAGTAGTCGCAAGGTTTTGTGGGGGTAGTACAAGGATCTTCAAGTGAACCTGAGAAGCCAAGGACTGAAGATAAAAGAAGAGTTAGATTCAATTTGCCCGTAGAACAGAGGCAAGAGCAGACACAAAGGATTGCCCAGGGCAATCAAGTTCCATTGGATAAGGGAGATGAAAAGAAGAATACTCCTGAAGAAAGGAAGAAACCAGTTGTCTTCTACCAAGGGAAGGATGAGCCTGCCCCGTTCTTGGTATCAGTTAGAATCTTTGGAAAGTTGTTGCACAATTGTTTAATTGATTCCGGTGCTTCTAGCAACGTCATGCCATTGAAGGTGTGTCAGAGATTGGGTATAGTCCCGTTGCATACCACAAAGAAGGTGACTCAACTAGACAAGACCGAAGTACCTGTAGTTGGAGAGCTGAATAATATTCATATGCAGTTGTCAGCTGATCCCCGAATCCAGAGTTGTATTGACATATCAGTAGTTGATATACCGGATGGGTATGGCATGTTGCTGAGCCGAGACTGGGCCAGGAAGTTAAATGGGTACATTGCAACCGATTTCTCTCACATGTGGCTTCCGTGGAAGGGAGTCCCGAATCAAATCAAGATTGATAGTACACCAAGGTTGAAGCTGATGATTACGGAATATGGTGAAGATAATGAAATTATGTTCATAGAGACTGATTTAGGCTCGTATAGGCCTGTTAAGCAAGAAATATTGATGCTGCAAAGTGCAAATGAGGGAAAATGTTTTGAAAACGCCACTTCCACCGAAGTGTTGATTGAAAGTGACTCAAGTGATAGTGAAGGTGGAGGAACCTTTGAGAATTTCAGGGACTTTGTCCTGAACAGTGTGAAGCAAGAAACAGAGTTAGGAAAAGATGCTTCCATCAAAAATCTACTGCTTCCCAACTGGTGCAGGCTACACGAAGCATTCCATTCGGAAATCACTTGTGCCATGTGTAAAGTGGCACTAGAGCAAGTTGCAAGGCTTGTTCCCCATACGTCATTACAAGAAGAACATCAAGAGATGAATGAAGAAAAGGAGATTCTAATAGAACATCAAAAGATGAATGAAGAGAATAGTGTTTCGATAGAAGAAATTGTAGAAGATGATCTCACTCAGTCAAAGATTGAAGAAAAGACTCCAGAGGTCTGCAATCAAGGAGAGACACGTGTTCAGTCTCCCTATACTCCTACAGAGAATCAAGTGTGGACTTTAAGGTTCGATGGATCAAAGTCCAAGAAGGGAAATGGAGCAGGTTTTGAATTGGTTAGCCCGACAGGGGAAGCTTATCTGGGTTCCTATAGGCTCCAGTTTCCATGTACCAACAACGTTGCTGAATATGAATCCTTGATCCACGGATTACTCCTTGCAATTCAGAAGGGGGCTAAGATTGTACATGCTATTGGAGACTCAGACATAGTGGTCCGACAAGTAAGGAAGCAGTTCGCCTGCCATGACAAGAGACTGAGCCGTTACCGGAACAGAGTTTGGGACCTGATAGAGAGTTTTGATGCATTCAACATAAAGCAAGTCTACCGATCTAAAAACACCGTTGCAAACTCTTTGGCACAAGCTGCCAGTTCTTTGGAGCCATTGGCAATGGAAGGATTGAAGAAGTTCACAGTGGAGTTGGTTTCCACTCCGGCAATTCCTGATAACATAAAGAATTTTCAAGTGTTTGATGACGACAAGCAGATTCTGGACTTTCTCACAAACTCAGGAGTGTTTGAAGCACAAATCATTGATGAGGAAGACACGGAAGAAGCAGAATATGATACAGAAGGGATTCTAAACTTAAAGACTAATGTAATTCCAAAAGGAATGGTCGAGTTAGAGAGGTTGTTTGATACTGACAGATTAAGCAGAAATCAAAGCACGCAAGGCAATGATTGTGAACCTGTCAATCTAGGAACAAGTGAACAAGTGAAAAACGTTTTTATTGGAAAGGTTTGCACACCTGAAGAGAAAGAAGGTATCTTAAAGGTTATGAAAGAATTTCCAGAGGTGATAGCCTGGGGATACGAAGACCTCAAAACATATGATACATCACTGATTACACATACAATTCCACTGAAACCAGGAAGTAAGCCATTCAGACAAAGACAAAGGCCAGTAAATCCACTACTGGAACCGTTGATTTATCAGGAAGTCAAGAAGCTCCTTTCAGCCAGGATTATTTTTCCAGTGAGGCACTCCACGTGGGTCGCCAATCTCGTACCTGTCAGAAAGAAGAATGGAGAGATAAGGTTATGTGTCGACTTCCGAAATTTGAATAGGGCCTCTGAGAAAGACAATTACCCCTTGCCTTCATTAGATGAAGTGTTGCAAATAGTGAATGGTTCACAGATGATGTCCTTCTTGGATGGATATTCAGGCTACAACCAAGTAATGGTTGAACATGAGGATAGATTGAAGACTGCGTTCACCACGAAATGGGGAACATTTGCGTACAGAAGAATGCCTTTCGGCTTAATCAATGCAGGGGCCACTTTCCAGCGAGCAATGGACATCGCTTTTCGAGATCTTGTTGGAAAATGCATTATTATTTACATGGATGACCTGACGGTGTTCTCAAAGAAAAGAGATCACGTTGAGGATTTAAGGAAGATATTTCAGAGATGCAGAAGGTTTGGTGTTTCTCTGAATGCTAAGAAATGTATATTTGGCGTCACCGAAGGCAAATTGTTGGGTCACGTTATTTCAGAGAAGGGTATATCAATTGACCCTGAACGTATTGGAGCCATCTCAAGGATTGGTTTGCCAGGCACTCAGAAAGAATTAAGGTCATTCTTCGGAAAGATTAATTTTGTCAGAAAGTTTATAACCGTGTTTGCTGAGGTAGTGAGGCCACTGAATGCAATGTTGAAGAAAGATGCGAAGGTTGAGTGGACTCCACAAACTAGGAAGGCTTTTGATGAAATTAAACAAGCTATAGTGGACGCTCCAGTACTGGTCAGTCCAGATTATACAAAGCCTTTCTATTTGTATTCATTTGCCTCAGAGCACACCTGTGCAGCAGTATTGACCCAAAGAACTGAAGAGAAGGATGAGCATCCAATTGCTTTTATGAGCTCTCCCTTAAAAGAAGCAGAATTAAGGTATCCAAGCATTGAAAAGCAGGCGTATGCTTTAGTGAAGGCCGTCAAGAAATTTAGACATTACATCTTGAGGAGCAAGATCCATGCGATTGTTCCAGACGCCACGGTAAAGATTTTGTTGATGCAGAATGAGTTAGGTGAAAGAAGAGGAAAGTGGGTCGCCACTTTGCAAGAATATGATATTGAAATACAGCCGATGAAGTTAGTTAGAGGACAAGCTTTGGCTCAAACGATCGCAATGGTCGGTCCGGAACTAGTTCAACAGGCATATGTATTAGAGGAGGTGTCTCCCGGAGAATGGTACGATGACACAGTATATTACTTGCTGAATCACAGATGCCCCCGCCATCTGAATCCAGTGCAGCGAAGAGCATTGAGAATGAGGAGTCAGAGATTTATGCTTCAAGGATCAGTTCTCTACAGGAGAAATTATGAAGGGATATATTTGAGATGTGTAGGAAAACAAGAAGCAAAACAGTTGATGGAACACTTCCATGAGAAGTTTGGAACAGGACACGGAGGAAGTCTGGCCACAGCTCATCAAATCCTGAGAGCCGGATATTATTGGCCCACGCTTTTCAAAGACACGTATGAACATGCGAAGGCTTGTCACGTCTGTCAGACAGCAGCAAATAGAGGAAGGCATCCCGCTATGCCTTTGCAACCAGTGATTGAAGTGAGACCATTCGCAAAGTGGGGTTTAGATTTTATTGGTATGATCAATCCGCCATCATTAGGACAACACAGATATATCTTGACAGCGACAGACTACTGCACCAAATGGATAGAAGCTCAAGCTTTGAAGCAGTGCACGTCGGAAGTGGTTATAAGGTTTCTTGAAGAGAATATTGTGACAAGGTTCGGATGCCCCCACGTTTTAGTCAGCGACAACGGTTCAGCTTTCTCATCACTGAAGTTTTCCAATTGGGCTTTTGAGTACGGAGTTACATTGAGGTTTTCCTCCAATTACTATCCGCAGGGGAATGGACTAGCAGAGTCCACAAACAAGAACTTATTGAATGCCATTAAGAAGTTACTAGATAAGAATCTGAAAGATTGGCACACACAGTTGAGGTTTGCTCTTTGGGCAGACAGGATAAGAACAAAGAGTTCCTTGGGAACGTCTCCATACCACTTGGTCTACGGACAGGATCCAGTCTTTCCAGTACAATTGAGGATCCCAACTCTCCAGTTCATCCAAGAATACCTCGAAGGAGAAGATCAAGTTCAGACAAGGTTGTCCCAGTTGATGCATTTAGAAGAGGAAAGGGATGAAGCTCTTGAGAATCTAACGAAACACCAAGCTATAGTGAAGAGATGGTTCGACAAGCAGGCAAAGATCAAGTCGTTCAGGATTTCTGACTTGGTCTTATATTGGGACAAGGCCCACGAGAAGAAAGGTGATCACGATAAGTTTGATAAGTTGTGGTTGGGCCCGTATCAAATTTCTGAAATCCTTGGGGATAATGCATTTAGATTGCGTACTTTGACAGGAGAGGATGTCCCGTTGCCCATCAACGGACAGTTCCTCAAGCATTATTTCCAGTCCTAGGTTCTCTCCCAGAGCCTACTTTGTAACATAGTTAGGTTAGGGTTTGCTTTCCCGTTTGTTTGCTTTCCGTTTGCTTTTCTGTTTCCCTTTGTTTTGGTTTTGGTTTGTTGCCCTTTGGGTTTTTGGTTTGGCGTTTCCGTCCCTTGAGTTGTCTGCTCAAGTGGTTTTGGTTTGGGAATGGGCAAGGATTTTAAGGTTTTCCCGTTGCGATGGGGTGATGATGTTTTAACTTTTCACAACGTGGTTTCCTTCACTGGAATTTGCGTAAATTTTGAAAAAAAGACTAAGGTTGTTTTCCTCTTGTTATCATCCAGTTAGAGATTGAACTCGTTTCGGGGGGTTAATCCGTTATTGTGTCTCAACACACAAGTCTAAAGACCTTAAAAATCTTACCTATCTCCATTCTGAGTCATTTTGGTTTCTCGGGAGAAGTCTCAGCAGGTGAAAATCTTACATCTTGCTTCAGCGCCACTGTAATTCTCAAACCCATTGGAGGCTTCATTGCCTGCCAGCCAATTGAGGAATTGACGGAGAAATCAAATGATGAAAAGAAAATGTGCTTGAAAGAAAATCTGAAAAGAAAAAGAAAAATGAGAAAATGAAAATGAAAGAAATATTATAAAATATTGGTTTTGGGAACATACGAGTAACTCCACCGGGGCTATAGACGCCCGGCCGACAGTGGAGCAATATTCGTGAGAATTGTAGTGACAACCTCGTCGGGGCTATGGACGCCTGACTGGCAGCGAGGCAATGTCCAGGATGCTTTTGAAGTTAAGATATTTATATAACCTGCCACGGCCGATTCCGGAAGTCGATATGGTTTAGAGATGGAATGCATGCACACACTCACAAGGTTTTAGATGAAAGTGTTTTGATCCAATATCGGATTCTTCTCCCCTTTTGAGTAAGTGTCTTTTCTGTATGATGGTTTGAGGAAGACTAATCTGAGTTCAATTCTTAAAGTGTTTTTTTAAACACTTTCCCGTGGAGTCGCCAGATGTTGTGACCTTTTCTACACATCGCCCCATTCAAGATGGAGACCCCTAATTTTTGTCCGCGGTCTTTTGGCTTGGGTTTCTTCTCTTCTCTCGGCTCTTTCTCGTGTTCGCCTTTCGGGGGTGTGTCCGTCATTGAAGCTTAAACGCGAAATATTGGCCAAGTCTAAAATTAGGGTTTTGAACTTTTCTCGGTCAATTCAGGGTCATAAGTGAATAAATTGAAAACTGAGCTTAACAATGTTGTCGCAGATATCAGCGCTCTCAAAGAAATTTCACGGATTTGGAGGTACTTACTATTTTTAGTAGATGCGCAATTCAGGGATTTGTTAGCTATTTTGAGATTCCGATCATCACCGCATTCGAGTACATCAACTGCTTGCATGCCAAATTTGAGAAAGCGGATAACACTATTTTTAGCAGTCGGCCCGTGCTAATTTCGGGGTCAGTCATGAGATTTTTCTTTGCATAATGGAGATTCATACGAGTTTTTGAGACCTTAGCGATGATGTAACATGCAAGACAAGGTGACCACTTTGGGATTCAAATTGAGGCTATTTTAGGGGTTTGCATGTCGAGGTTTTCGCATGTCGTGATTCGATGGTTTTCGAGTTGCGATGGTGTGTACATCAGCGAGGATTCTCCTCAATTAAGGAACTATTTTTAGCAGAGGTATGCCGTATACCATTGCCGCGAGGCACAAGCGGCGTAAAACGAAAATAGAGATCTTTGATACGCATGCAATGCAAGTTAGGGTTTAGCTTCGAGCCTAAAATAGGCATCAAAAGTCAAAATCTTCAAAACCGATGTAAAACTGCGATCAGCGTTCTTCAGGCTATCTGCTGGTGAAATTTCAGGTCAAACGGAGCACTTACTATTTATAGTAAGTCAAATTGGAAACATGCTAAAAATAGTAAATCAATTGCATGCGTCAGTGTCGGCAGTAAGGTCACGTGGTGAGGAGCGCCTCATTCAAATTTCAACTCGATCGGAGCTTGGGAGCTATCAGAAACAAGAACTTACTATTTATAGTAAGCCACCCTCAGAAACAGGCTATAAATAGCAGGGTGACTAAAAGTGGCAGTGTCGACAAGTTGATAAAGGCATGAAGATGCTATGTTTAAAATTTCAGGCCATTCCGAGCTTCAGAAGTCCAAATTCAGAGAACTTACTATAAATAGCAGGGCACGTAAGCTGGCGAGGATGATAAAAATTCGTCTAAGTCTGGAGTCTCGTCCAGTAGGCATAGGAAAATGCGCCCATCTCAGCTAGAGGCGTAGAAATTTTTTGAAAATGTGAGTTCATCCTTCACACAGGGCAAAATGCGCCCAAGGCAGGAAAGTCAAACAAAAGTCAACATTTTTTATCCTGCAGGTATGAGGAAATGCGCCCAAAAAGAAAGAGGGAAAAGTTGAAAAAGTTTCTAAGGCATGGAAATCCGCCTCACCCTCCAAAATGCGCCCATCCTGTAGCAGGGGTGAAATGCGCCCAAAAGACAAGGTGGTCAAAGCAAAGTCAAACGTTTTCATCCACCAGCAAGAGCAAAATGCGCCCAAAATGCAAGCTTATCCTGTAGCAGGGGTGAAATGCGCCCAAACTTGTGCATGTGAAGACGAAATTTGGAAGCTGAAGAGTCACTCTTGAGGCGTTGGAAAAGTTCATCCTTCACACACATCAAAATGCGCTCAAGGGGAGAGAAAGTCAACAAGGTCAAAGAATCTCGTCCTCCTCCATAGGCAAAATGCGCCCAAACTAGTGCATGTCAAGACAAAAAAGTGAAGTTGAAAGGTCATCCAGTGGACATGCTCAAATGCGCCCAAGTTTGGATGGTAAATGGTGAATAAGGGTGGTAAGTAAGGTAAAAATGTTATCTAGGCGTGGTGAATTCAAGGTAAAGTGAGGCGTTATCCTCCTCCACATCAAGAATGCGCCAAAGGTGAATGTTGGGCGTGATTTTTTTTAATTTCCTCTCAAGTGTGCTAGGCGCCAAAGGTTGATGGGAGTCATAAGGTGTTAGAAAATTTTCTAAGGCGTGTGAAGTCAAAACAAACTTGCTAGGCGTTGGAAGTGGTGAGTGTTAGAAAATATTCCAAGGTGTGAAATAAAATGCTAAGTGAAGTGTGCGCCTAGAGTAAGGGAGTTATAAGGTGTTGGAAAATTTTTCAAAGGCATTTCAAGGCGTTGAGAATAAAATAAAGTGTGTTAGGCGCCTAAGGTGATTTTAAAATATCTTGAAGGCGTTGGAATATTTCCTAAGTGTGGGGTGAAATACAAATGAAGTGAGACGTGCCGGGAATGAATAAAATTTTCCAAATGAAGTTGATAGAAATTTCTCTCCACTGGCAGATGAAATAAAAATTTTCTAAGGCAAGTTTTCAAAAGTGCAAGATGATTTTAAAATATTTTCTAAGGCAAATTTATTTTCCTTGGAAAATACGCCTGGATCTCAGAGTGATAAATTTTCCGGAGCACGAGCAACTTTTCTCAGTGATAAAATCAGAGACGATGATATTGCAAGATGATTCAAATTTTTCAAGAAGTCAGAGCAACGCAGAGTGATCACGGGCGAAGAACGAATTTAAATGATGGAAATAATATTTTTCTAAGGTTCAAATTCGAAAAATTAAATGAACCCGTTCGTTGGGTACCCATGAATTCAGAGCATTCTGAAGAAAATTTGCTTCTGGGTACTGAACATTCGTGATGATAGATGGATTTCCAAGTCTTCTGAGCTTCGCCAACACCTTTTCAGTGAAGAATTTAATCGGTACTCGAATTGTGAATTTTCCTAAGGGAAAATTTTAAATTTTCTAAGGCAAACATGAATAAAATGAGTTTTCAAAGTGAATTTTCTTCGAACGATGAATCTGAAGGGAGTTGCCTAGATAATTTTGATTAAACTCTTCGAGGATGAATTTTCCAGAGCAGATGATGAAGTTAAAATTTCGAATTCAAGTGACAGAGCTCCGGCTGGTGAGTAAAAAAGATGAATTAAATTAAATTTTCGAAAGCAAAATCCAGAACGCCAGTCAAAGTCAAGTTTCTAGAAGAATAATATTCCCGACGGCTGGAGACAAGTGTCAGAAACACCAGAGAGGGAAAATTCGAATTCTTGAAGTGGAGTAGTGGAGTTTAATGGCACTGGCTAAAATTAACTTCTTCTAGAATTCGAGTTTCGGCTATAAAATGAAGATGTTTTTCACTTGTTTTCACAACTGGAGAAGTCGAACTTGCTCTGAGAGTGAAGTGTTGCAGTGAATTGTTGCTTGAAGAGTTTGAAATTCGAATTTTGCTGAGGAGTTGCATTTGCTGAAGAGGCGCACTTAAGAGTTAATCAAATTTGAAGCAAAAAGGAGGTACGCCTTGAGTTGCTGAGAGGTGTTTGCTGAAGTAAAGAGGACGCCCCTTGCTGATTGGAGGAAGTTGTTGAAAGCTTGAAGGAGGTACGACATTGCTAGTGACTGAAAATTGATTGAGTAAGTTGAAGTTGCAAGTTAAAGAAAGACGCCTTGAAATAAGTTGCTGAGAACTCAAAAGTACGAACTTGCAAGATGGCTGATTGCTGGTTTGAAGTGCAAAGTTAAGAAGTTTAAAATTGCGAATTGCTGATTGTGAAGTAAAGTCATCGAAATTCACTTGGAAATCTGTTCTAAGTGTCGGAATTCGAATATATTCAAGAGAAGAAGCTGAGGTTTGCAAACACGAGAGTTATTACAGCTGAGGTACACAGGAACATGATTTACAAGTCCAGGGAGCGAGCGGAGCGGATGTATGCTTCAGCTTTCGAGAGATGCATGGATACAATTAACACTCACTGGATGAGCACTCCAAAGCCTTCTCGTGCGAAGTTGCCGAAACAGATCATAGCAGAGGACCTGAAGCAGGAATATTGTGATCTTATCATGTTGCTGAGCAGGGTTGGTGGTTGCCCACAGTCCTACATTTTTGAGCCTTGGATGTTCTATTACATCAACCTGGTGTTAGAAGGAAAGGATTATGTCAATTGGGCTGAGATGATCAGCGATAATATACATGAGCAGCTCCTGAGCCTGAGGAGGACTAAAACGTTTTACATGAGCTCCTATCTTGTTTACATGTTGGCACGAATGACGAGGTACAGAGGGATTTCTTATAAGGAACCCGTCGGTTGTGGCTCTCATCAATTCAAAATCCATGAGGCGTGTACACAGTTGCACCTTTCGAGCACAACCCACTACAAACGTGTCAACGATTCATTCACCATGTACATCACGAGGCTGCTCCAGGAGAGGTTACATCACAGAATCTCTAGAGATGCCCAAGAGCTGATCGAAAGGTATGGGTGTTGGTTTATACAATTTTCGATATTTTCATACATTAGGCTGCAAGGTTTCTCGTCATACCCATATAGGCTGCCTAAGTACCCAACAGATAGAATAATAATGCTAGAGATATCTAGACAGTTGCTTGCCTTTGACAAAATCCAGAAGAAGAAGAAGAAAGGGGGGATAGAATTTCCAATTGTGATGGGCAACTCGGATGAGGTGTGTCCTTCGATACAGGCAGCTAGGGAAGCTGAGAGTGAGCTTCAGTTTTATCACTTCTCATATCATACAAGCCGACAGCACTATGACCCGCACCATAACATCAATTGGGTCTCATTTGAGGAGTTCAGTCTACAAGGCCACCTATTGAGGATTATTACCGATGCAGCTTGATGAGATTGGAAGTGTAAGGAAGAGAATGTTCTCTAGGTTGGGCCGACACTCATCGTGGAGGTGAGGTGCACCAGCCCCACTGTGTCAATGAGGACGGATGTTGTTCACCCGATTATGCAGCAGTTCCGAGATAATTCCACTTCCTACTTATAGATCGGGTCGTAACCCGGTGGTTGCAGATTTAGATAATTTTTCCATCCCAGCTTATGAGATTCAATTCGTGGCCCGGTTGATAGATCGCGAATGTATTGGAAGAGTAGGTCAATTGCCTTGACTTAACATGATGGGAGAGATCACAGATTTCCACCAGAAGAAAAGAAACGATACACGGGTCCAGAGTCCAGAAGAAAGGGCGAAGTTCGCAGCCTCCACGCAGTCACAAAGGCAAGCATTCCCTTTGAGACACGCTTCCGCTGTGAGGTGTCTTTGTTTGCTTCGATCGAGGATTGCAAAGGAATTGCAACTGATAATAGATGATATTCAACACGATACACGACTGCTAGGCTTCGATCGACGGTGATGAGGGGACTATTACTGACCCTCAATTTCAGCAGGAGATAGAGGCGGCCATGAATGATGGCGATGATGATGATATAGTGTCGGGTGACACTCAGCCACTCGAGGACAATGAGCCTCGCCAGAATGAGGAAGAAGTGGAACAGGTTAGAGAAGTCGAGGCACAGGAGCAGCAGCCCTTCGATATACTATATGAGGTGCCCGATTGGCTTAGAGATAGAATGAGAAGAAGCCCTAGTGAGGAGATTGATCCAGCGGTTGAAATGGAAGAGTTCTTGAACCGGATCAGTGCACCTCCACCGAAGAAGGCAAGAAAGTTTTCGAAGATCTCCACTGATGAGGATGGCTCTCGTACTCTTCACGTTGCTGTCCCACGAGTCGAGTGTGACCGGAATGAAGCAGCTCCTGAAAACTATGTGGTCACCACTCTTGATTTGGGACGCCCTACTGGTGCTCAGATTGTTGAGTGTGATAACTCCTTCCTTGCCCTTAAGGATAGATTGTTCAAAAAAGAAGGAAAATATAAGAAGTTGAAACGAGAACACAAGGCTTAATTGGATATGTTCGCCAGCTTCTGTCTCGCTTCTCGAGGGGCGTGATGTAACAGTTGATAGAGCCCGCCAGATATTCCTAGAGAGTCACCGCTTAGCAGAGTTGGGGATAATGGCAATGTGAGGCGCATAAATGGGTCAACGGTTCGTGTGGCCGGTGACAGAAATTTATGGAGGACCTTGTTTCAGCCAGGCTCCTCCTCGCCATTTTCCCGCACGGATAGATGCGGTGGATCATGCTTGGGGTGATGCCTCTATCTATCAGAGTAAGGTGATCCAGCGTCTTGAGGTGTTGAGGCATGTGCCATTGCAGTTGCTGATTGATGGAGGTGTCATTCAGGCGAATGACCGATATGACTTCTCTCGGTGGTATTCTTCGGCTATCACAGGGCGTGGCTTCTTCGATGCGGCACAGGCGGATTCAGCCAGGATACATAAGGCTATGGCCAACATTATAGATGGAGTTCAGAATACCTTCGAGGCCATTTACAGGGCGCAATAATCCGTGATGAAGCTAATTTGATATTTGAGGTTTTGCCGGCTCCCTCTTCATGGATTTGATCCAACTGATTGGAGAAAGTCTTGTATCGGTGTTTGCATTCACTACCTGTTAGAGTTTCGCTGGATTGTGTTCCGCTTCTATTTCAGTCATGAGGTTGAGGCCGTGACTTAGTAGATTGCTGAGTTAAGGGGCCAAAGAGAAGCCAATGGGAACACACTCATCGATCTAAGATCTTCTAGAAGATTGAATGTGGAGCATTTATTACATTTTCTATTTTTGGGAGTGAGTGGGAATCTCTGATTCATTTAATGTACCACTCCCTATTCTGGCAGTTTTTAGGGTTAGGGCTGAGGTAGCACGATTCTGGCCACTCTATTGATTGTAACCCTAGCCGTCCTTTGGGACTGGGCTAGCTATAAAAGGGGGAGTCCCCCTCATTTGTAAGGCATTAGATTAGAACATTAGATCAGTTAGAATCAGAGTAGACATTGAGAGAGCTTTAGAGCTAGATAGTGTAGCATTGTAGAGCATTTTTGCATCATTTGGAGAAGAAAGAAAGTTTTCCCTTTGAAAACTTTTGAGGAGATTGTTGTGTAACACATTTTATGATAATAGATCTTTTCATTGATGATGGAATTCGTCTTGTCATGAAATGCTAGCAAGGTTTCTTCTTCCTTTCGTATCCAAGTAGATTAAATTCATGCAAGTAGCTTACTTCGGTGTGTGGTGTTTTATTGAGATAGCTTCGCTTTATTCCATACCACTAGCGGCTTGTTGATGATAAGTCTGCCTTGCGTGGTCAATGGACATTATCTTGTGTTTAACTTCGGTTGTGGTTTACATACTTATATGCGTTGTTCTGATGGTGTATGTATGTTAAACTATAACTTGAATACCTTTTGCTATCCCCTTTGAAGATTGCACCGATTTTGCTGAGGCTGTCCGACGGAGGCTAGGTGAAATCCGGTTGAGGTCTATTGAAACGAAGCCCCACACATCTTGCATTTAGAGTAGAGTATAAATTTCTTAGGCCCTTTCCCCTTTTACTTTCCGTACATTTCTGATTAGTTTTAGGAAAGGAACCACATTGCCAAATCATACGCGCAAAATCCCCTTCAAAATCACATATCAGCTGCTAACTGTGAGAAGTCTGAACAATTACGTAAGTCCCCTCGTAAGAACACAGCAAAACACATCAACCAAACTGGGTCTATTCGCACTAAAGGAACCTTGGAGTTGAACATGCGAACTTTCTCGCAATCTTAGCGCATGGAATACTTTGATCAAGAGAGAACGGAGTAGCCCCAAAACTATTTTGTTCTGCTGTTTGGTATGGTCACAAAAACCACATCAACAGGAAGGACTTCCCTTACCTTGGAATTTAAAAGGGTATAAAATCCTAACCTAACAAGCATGATTGGGTAATACACATTAAGAAGAACCATATAAACATGATTCTGCTACATGGGACTAAAGCAAATAATGAGTAGTGTTCCAAGGAATCTCGAAATGGGGTGACATGGACATGGGATGGGTTTTGGGGATCACAGGTTTTTTTTCCTAGATATGGGCATGGAGGCTAAAATAATATTTAATATTTAAAATTTTAATTTAAAAAAAAAATGTAGAAGAAATTGTAATTTATCATTATGGAAACAATTTTATAAAATAATATATAAGTTAACAATAAGTAAATAAATACATTAATATATTAAAAATCTAATAAATATATATTATTGGTATATTATATATGTAAAAGAGAAATGGGTTGGGAGCTAAGATTTGGTGAGTAGAACGTTGATAGTATTACTTTGTGAAATAATGGAGGAATAGAGCGAGAACAAGAATGGGAGTGGATGGAGAAGGCAAAGGTAGATAAAAAAAGACAAATATGGAAACCAATTATAGATTGATTAGAGAAGAAAAATATACCCTGAAAGGTTGGAAAGGCACTGAAGGAACAAGTAATAATTTCAACACATTGAAGAATGAATGAAAGTGGAATAGAAGGAAATTTTTTGGTGAGAAAATATTTTCAAAACCTTGGAAACAAAGATTGGAGAAAGATAGCAGAGGGTCACAAGAAGTGGTTTTCAAAAGCAAATGCAATTCCCTTATGTGAAAAACAAGAGGCTCTTGGAAAGGAAAGGATCAAAATTGAATTGGTTGAAGAGGATTTAGAAATTATAACTCTATGGATTTTGCCTTTTCTGCAAAGCCGGTTAATTACTAGCTCTCAAGAGACTGTATTTAGGATTGGATACAAACCAACTGGGGGAAGAAAGTCAAATTCAAGGCCCCACCCACAGGCTTCTATTTGATTGAATGTGAATCCATAGAATAAAAGAACTAAATTATGGGAGGGGAACCATGGATGATTGATGGCGTTGGGATGTATTTAAAATCTTGGGAGCCAAATTTCAATCTTGTTAACCACAGCATCACCCTATTGCCTTTGTGGATCAAGTTATACAATGTTCCATTTGAACACTAGGAACCTTAGACTTTGGCCAAAGATGGAGATTCATTGGGCTCTTTCTTAAAAGCAGATGAAAGCATTCATGAGTGTGAAGATAGAATACCTTTGAGGAATTGTGTCAATATCAACCTCTCAAAACTCATGAGAAAAGAAATTAAATTGTTATCAAAAGAAGACCAATGTATTCAAATGTTTGAATCGAAAGGCCCTTCAAAGCTCAATGAACTTTGTAAGAAAAGGATTCATTGTAGCAAGGATTCCAATATAAAGAAGCAAGCCCTAGAGGGCTCTCAAAGAGAGTTGCCATAGTCCACCCAAAGTCTGCCAAAGGACCTAATTGAAGATCTTGCAGAAAGTTGTGAGAAATCAAAGGAGAATTCGTTTGGAAAATTGCATAGGTGGATGGATCTTCTAAGATTATTTTAAATAATGCCTCCAATTTTGATTTGGCATATTCTCATTTCATCTTATCCTCAAATAGGGATTTTCCAAATATTGAGGAGAAAGAGCTTGGTGATGAAGAAATTGAAGGTGAAGAGGAAGATGAAAATGATGAAATAGACATCCTAGAAGAAAGATCTGTAAGCCAATCAAAATCTCACAAGTTGAAGCCCAATTGTGGAGAATTGAGGAAGTAGTGAAGAACTCCAAATAATGTCAAGAGAGTAGAAGACAAAGACCTCAAAAACTAAATATGGATTTGAGATCTAGGAAGGAGATGCTCCTTATTAGTAGGATGTATTGAGGACAAGACATCATTTCAAAGGGAGGATGATGTTAGCAAGACAAATTTGATGTTACTGCAAGCTTCACCCACAACAAAGGAGATGTGGCACATCTAGCCAACCATAGACACATCAAAAAGGTGAAGTATGAACAAAAGAAACACTCCTTCAAATACTTATACGTAAGTATAAGCGTAGGCTCAAAAGATGTAAGTATGTAGAAGAATATATATGATGTGATAACATAATGTAATAGAATGGAATAAAGTGAAATATAATAGAATTGGAATGTAAGAGAATAAGGACTGAAATATAATTGAATATTGTATTAGAGATATATATATGATGGGATATGATGAATATAATATATCATGAGTTGATCTGACTCATGTATAATACATTATGTGATGTAATGTGCATGATAATAGGTGTGTATTATCGATTTTACTTATCTTTTCCTGCCAAAATTTTCTATAACTCACCGCATAAGATTTCACCTTCCTCTTATTGCTGATTTTGGGGTATAAATACAACTTTTCAAGAGACTTAAGTCTAGATCTTGGACTTATGTCCATTCTTACCAATATCTTGCTTTCATCCCTAGGACCCTAGTAAAATGATAAAGAAAAGGCGAAATCAATTGATATATCATTTGTGGCTATAAAGGAAGTCAATATAAAACGAGCAAGAATTTTTTTTAATGGTCAGGGTAGAAAACTTTAGGTTCTAGCCATGTGGGAGGGGTGTAGGCACCTAGGGTATGGCAATTGGAAACAGGGGGATTCTAAGGGGATCTCTAAAGAGATGCAACTATTAGAAGAAAGACAAGGATACATCATTAGGGATGAATAAAAGGATTGATGAAATACCAAACCAATAAAAAAACCCATGGAAAAATGAGATAGCAAGAAACAAAGAGAGATTAGAGAAGAGATTGAGTTAGCAATGGAATTGAACATGGAAGAAAAGATATTGAAACAGATCCAGGAGAGATAAGAAAGATACTTCAAAAGGATAAAAAAGGATAGGGAAGCCAAATTAGAGTATGCCAAATGGGATGCTTCCTCCTTCGTAATTTTATTATGGTATTGTTGTGACCTTTTCACACATCGCCCCATTCAAGATGGGGACCCCCTAAATTTTGCCCCGTTCCGGTCTTTTGGCTTGGGTTTTCTTCCCTCTCTCGCTCTGTCTCTTTTCTGGTGTCCGTCTTTCGGGGGGTTGCGTCCGTCATTGAGCTTTAGCGTGAGTTTGGCCAAGTTTAGAATTAGGGTTTTGAGTCTTCTTGGCCAATTTGAGGTCAAATAGAGTGGATATATTGAAAATTGAGCTTAACATTGTTGTCAGCATGTTTCCGGCAGGCTCTCAGCAAATTTTCATCCGATTCTAAGGTACTTACTATTTTTAGTAAGTGCACAATTACACGCAGTTCGTCAGCATTTTCAAGGTTCCGATAGTCACACTGCATTCGGAGCATGTCATGCTGCTTGCGTGCAAAATTTGAGCGAAAACGAACAACTTACTATTTTTAGCAGTCTGGCTTACGGCACGAATTTCAGGGTCCAGATGCAGAGTTTTTCTTTGCATGTTTGGATATTCCTTCTGGGTTTTTCGAGACCTTCGCGATGATGTAACATGCAAGACGAGACGACTACTTTCAGGATTCAACCTTCCGAGGCTATTTTTAGGGTTTGCATGTCAAGGTTTCTTTTGCATGTCGGGTGATTCCTGATGGGTTTTTCAAGAGCTTCGCAATGGTGTGACATGCAAACGGAGATTCCCACTTAGTAAGGAACTTGCTATTTTTAGCAGGTGTGTCCTGGCAGCCGCCACCCAGCAGTTCAGATTCACGAGCTGATCGCAATGCCACAGAAACGAAGACAAACGGAGATCTTTTGATACGCATGCAGTGCAAGTTAGGGTTTCCAGCTTCGGAGCCTAAAAATAGGCATCAAAAGTCAAAATCTTCAAAATCCGATGTAAACCACCGCGATTAGCGTCCTTTAGGCTATCTGCTGGTGAAATTTCGAGTCAAACGGAGCACTTACTATTTATAGTAAGTCAGATTGGAAACATGCTAAAAATAGTAAATCAAGTGCATGCGTCAGTGTCGGCAGTAAGGTCACGTGGTGAGGAGCGTTTCATTCAAATTTCAACTCGATCGGAGCATGGGAGCTATCAGAAACATGAGCTTACTATTTATAGTAAGCCACCTTCAGAAACAGGCTATAAATAGCAGGGTGACTAAAAGTGGCAGTGCTGACAGGTTGATAAGATTATGAAGAAGCTATGTCTAAAATTTCAAGTCAATCTGAGCTTCAGAAGTGCAAATTCAGAGGACTTACCATAAATAGCAGGGCACGTAGGCTGGCGAGGATGATGAAAATTTTGTCTAAGTCTGGAGTCTCGTCTAGCAGGCCTGGCAAAATGCGCCCATCTCAGCTAAAGAGGCATAAAAATTTCTAAGTGTGAGTTCATCCTTCACACAGGGCAAAATGCGCCCAAGGCAAGAAGTCAAAGAAAGTCAAAGATGTTTATCCTGCAGCAGGGGCAAAATGCGCCCAACAGGAAGGAGGGAAAAGTTGAAAAAAGTTTCTAAGGCATGAAATCCGCCTCACCCCTCCAAATGCGCCCAACTTGAAGTTCATCCTCTTCATAGGCCAAAATGCGCCCAAGGTTACAAGGAGTCAACAGGGTCAACGTTTCTTATCCTCCTCAAAGGGCAAAATGCGCCCAAATGCATGCATGTGAGGACAAAGTTTGGAAGGCGAAGAGTCACTCTTGAGGCATTGTCTTGAGCTTATCCACTAGACACATCAAAATGCGCCCAAGGGGAAAGAAAAGTCAAGAAGTCAAAGATCTCGTCCTCCTCTCTATACAAAATGCGCCCAAACTTGTGCATGTAAAGACAAAAACGTAGAAGATGAAGGGTCACAAGGCGTGGTGGCAAGTTTATCCTCCTCCTACATAGAAATGCGCCCATGTTTGGATGTGAAAAGTAATTAAGGGTGGTAAGTGGGATGAAAGTTTTCCCAAAGCGTGGTGAAAGATGTTAAGTATTAGGCGCGCCAAGGGTGGAGAGTGTTGAGGATGCTTCCCTAGGCGTGGTTTTTAAATTCCCTCTCAAAGTATGATATGCGCCTAAGGTTATAAAGGGTTGGAAATTTTCCTAAGGTGTTGAGGGTGATGTGTGTGTTAGAATATCTTGAAGGTGTTGAAATACTTGAAGGTGGTGGAAATAAAATAAAGTGTGCTAGGCGCCTCAAGTAGAAAAGTGAAATATTTTCTAAGTGTTGAAAAATTTGCCTAGGCGTTGGAATATTTTTCCAAGTGTGGAGTGAAATGCAAATGGCAAGAGAGAAGTAAGGCGTGCTTGACGAATAAAATTTTTTCTAAGTGAAGATGATACTTCTCTCGCTGGTAGATGATCAAAAAACTTTCTAAGGCAAGTTCTCAAAATGCAAGATGATTAAAATATTTCTAAGGCAAATTATTTTCTTCTTAGAAAATATGCCTAGAGCCTCAGGGTGGTGAAGTTTTCCGGAGCACGAGCAACTTTCCTCAGAGATGCAGTCAGAGACGATGATATTGCAAGGTGATTCAAATTTTTCAAGAAGTCAGAGCAACACAGAGTGATCACAGGCGAAGAACGAATTTAAATGGTGAAAATAATATTTTTCTAAGGTTCAAATTGAAAAATTAAATGAACCCGTTCGTTGGGTACCCATGAATTTGAGACAATCTGAAGAAAAATTGCTTCTGGGTACTGAACATTTGTGATGATAAATGAATTTCCAAGTCTTTCAAGCTTCGCCGACACTTTTTCAGTGAAGAATTTAATCAGTGCTCAAATTGTGAATTTTCCTAAGGGAGAATTTTAAATTTTCTGAGGCAAAAATGAATAAAATGTGTTTTCAAAGTGAATTTTCTTCGAACAATGAATCTGAAGGGAGTTGCCTAGATAATTTTGATTAAATTCTTCGAGGATGAATTTTCCAGAGCAGAAAAAAAGTTGAATTCGATTTCAAATAACAGAGCTCCGGCTGGTGAGTAAAAAAATGATGAATTTAAATTAATTTTTTCGAGAAGGAATTCAAAAACGCCAGTCAAAGTCAAGTTTCTAGAAGAATAATATTCCCGACGACTGGAGACAAGTGTCAGAAGCACCAGAGAGGGAAAAATTCGAATTCTTGAAGTGGAGTAGTGGAGTTTAATGGCACTGGCTAAAATTAACTTCTTCTAGAATTCGAGTTTTGGTTATAAAATGAAGATGTTTTTCACTTGTTTTCACAGTTGAAGAAGGTGAACTTGCTCTGAGAGTGAAGTGTTGCAGTGAACTAAAGCTTGAGGGAGTTTGAAATTGTTGCTGAGTTGAGGAAGGACGCCTTAAGTTGCTGAAGCTTGAGGGAGTTTGAAATTGTTGCTGAGTTGAGGAAGGACGCCTTAAGTTGCTGAAGCTTGAGGGAGTTTGAAATTGTTGCTGAGGAGGGGACGCCTTGGAGTGAAGCGCCATTGCTGAAGTTGAAGAGGTACGCCATTGCTGAAGTATAGAAGTATTTGTTGAGGATTGAGGTTGCTTGTGAGAGGTACGGCTTTGCTAGTGTTGAGGCTGAAAATTGAAATTTGCTTAAGCTTAGTTGAAGTTGCCAATAAAAGAAGCGCCTTGAAGTGAAAAGTACAAACTTGCTAAAGTGTGAGCTTGCTGATTGCTGGTTTGAAGTGCAAAGTTAAGAAGTTTAAATTGCTGATTGCTGATAGTGAAGTGAAATCATCAGAGTTCACTTAGAAATCTGTTCTAAGTGTCGGAATTCGAATATATTCAAGAGAAGAAGCTGAGGTTTGCAAACACGAGAGTTATTGCAGCTTCTAGAATTCGACTGCAGCCCCTATCATGCCTTATTTTATTAAATTTAATTGCTGATGAATGTTTGTTATGTTGCAGTATGGCTGAAGCGACAACCCCAGCGACAATGGTGCCCTCAAGATGTGCTATGATCAAGAAGCCGAAAAGACATTCATGCCAGAGTCAAAGTTTATTTCCAAAGCTGGGCAAGTTGACACACTAACCCGGGTCTGCCTAACCGAGACCTTCAAGAACAGGATGTTTTGAATTGGAAGTCATCGGGCTTCAGCTACTTCGCACAACATCGTCCGAAGTGGGCTATATGCAGCTGCTGGTTTTCCGCCAGCCATACAGTGTTCGGAGTTGATAATGGAGTGTGCTAACTGCTACGAGAAGGAACACAGGTCGATCATGTCGCCAGATGGCCAAGTGCTTGCCAATCTTAATCCGGCAGCCATTGGTGAAGCTTTCGGGATCCCGGTGCACAGAAATATGATTTACAAGTCCAGGGAGCGAGCGGAGCGGATGTACACTTCTGCTTTCGAGAGATGCATGGATACAATTAACACTCACTGGATGAGCACTCCAAAGCCATCTCGTGCGAAGTTTCCAAAGCAAATCATAGCGAAGGACTTGAAGCAAGAATACTGTGATCTTATCATGATGTTGAGCAGGGTTGGTGGTTGCCCACAGTCCTACATTTTTGAGCCTTGGATGTTTTATTACATCAACCTGGTGCT
Organism: Sequoia sempervirens; assembly: GCA_007258455.2. Classification (NCBI taxonomy): domain Eukaryota; kingdom Viridiplantae; phylum Streptophyta; class Pinopsida; order Cupressales; family Cupressaceae; genus Sequoia; species Sequoia sempervirens. Next base: position 23,740 of record VDFB02216356.1, read on the forward strand.
AGAGGGCAAAGATTATGTCAATTGGGCTGAGATGATCAGCGATAATATACATGAGCAGCTCCTGAGTCTGAGGAGGACTAAAACGTTTTACATGAGCTCTTATCTCATTTATATGTTGGCACGAATGACGAGGTACAGGGGGATTTCTTACAAGGAACCCGTCGGTTGTGGCTCCCACCAGTTCAAAATCCATGAGGCGTGTACACAGTTGCACCTGTCGAGCACAACCTACTACAAACGTATCAACGATTCATTCACCATGTACATCACGAGGCTGCTTCAGGAGAGGTTACATCACAGAATCTCTAGGGATGCTCAAGAGCTGATTGAAAGGTATGGGTGCTGGTTTATTCAGTTTCCGAGATTTTCATACATTAGGCTGCAAGGATTTTCTTCATACCCTTATAGGCTGCCTAAGTACCCAACAGATAAGATAATAATGCTAGAGATATCCAGACAGTTTCTAGCCTTTGACAAAATTCAAAAGAAGAAAAAGAAAGGAGGGATAGAGTTTCCAATTGTGATGGGCAACTCGGATGAGGTGTGTCCTTCGATACAGGCAGCTAGAGAAGCTGAAAGTGAGCTTCAGTTTTATCACTTCTCATATCATACAAGTAGACAACACTATGACCCGCATCATAACATCAAGTGGGTGTCGTCAGAGGAGTTTAAACATAAGGCCACTATTGAGGATTATTGGGCTGATGCAGTTGATGAAATTGAGGTAAGGAAGAGAATGTTTTCTCGGTTGCCGATTACTCTGATCAGGGAGTGTGAGGTAGTTCCAGTTCCGGACCAGGTCAGTGAGGATATGGATGTTGTGCATCCAGATTATGCAGCTGTTCGGGATACTCCACTTCCACCTATAGATTGGTCAGAGCCCGAGGTTGCTGATTTGGATACTCTCTCTATCCCAGTTATGACATTCACTAGGGCCTGGGTTGATAGGCGAGTAAGCAGATTGAAGAGTAGGTCAATTGCCTTGACTTACAATATGATGGGAGATCACAGGACGCCCACCACAGGAAGAAAGAAACAAATTACACGGGGTCCAGAGTATAGAAAGAAGGAAATAGTTCGCCAGCTCCACGAAGTCAGCAAGTGCACTTTGAGACATCGCCTCCAAGCACACAGAGG
>VDFB02216359.1:0-17443 GCA_007258455.2 Sequoia sempervirens
ATGTCACTCATACTTATAGGGAAGGTAATTCCCTTGCTGATTTTTTTGCTAACGAGGCTATTAGTCTTAATAATTTCAAGGCATGGGAGTACTCGTCCCTTCCCAAGAAGGCTAAGCTTTTATTGCAAGATGACAACTAGATTTGGGCTTGTGATTTAGGGTGATCGAGTAATTATTTCCCCCTTGATTATCACATGTTTTATGATTTATGTTTTACCCATTCTCATGGTTAGTTGTATCCTTGCAAGTGTGTTCAACTCTAGTATCTATTAATGCTTGAAAATGTTGAAATGGGTGGAGATAGGATCAATATTGAGCGCATCTCCTACGATAAATGGAAGAAAAAGCATAGAATTTGGAAAATCTTAAGACATGGGCATATCACACCCTACTTGGAATGGCTTCATGGTCATGACCTTGAAGCTTCTATGAAGTTTGTTCATTTCTAGTATAACAGGTGTTTGAAAGTCAATGGTATGTATTTTATCATCACTGAAGACTTTATTGCATTCATTACCAGATTATTGATGGATGGGTGCAAATTATATAAAGAGAGGAAGAGTAATGAAGATGATATGGAATAGTTTTTTAAGGGAAAGAGAAAGATAATATGGTGAAGCTTTCCTTGTGGGGTTATGAACGACTATCCCTTAAGTGTATCTGGGTTGATGTGGTAGAATTTTAAATGCAATATGTTAATCTTGATGGTCATTTTACTGCTATTCTAAAGCATCATTTTACTCTACTAAACCAATTTAGATATGATTTTCATGTTTCCTTTCCATTTTTTCTTCTTTCTTCTTTGGAGGTTTCAATTTATGCCCACCTCAAGAATCATAGTTCCCCTATTCTTCATGAAGGGCTCATTTTTCTCATCATGGAGCATGTGAGAGATCATACCCCAAATAAGTCAATTAAGGGAAAAGAGAAGACCATTAGTAATGATTCACTTTCTTCTAGTTTGGAGACGAGTGCTAATGGTGATGAAGAGTGGAAGGTGGAAGAGGATAATACTATGGGGGTTTCATCTTCTCCTATGGCTTCCCCTTCTAAGAAAAGGAAAAAGGGGAATTTGAAGAAGAAGAGACCTACAAGAAAATTGTTATGCAGAGGTCAAATTCTCATGGGTCCTTGTCTGGTACGGATGATACTGAGTATATTTTGAGTGGGTCTCACCAATGCCTAACCAACAAGAAAGATGAAATTCATGGCTAGGGTTCTATTGATTCTAGGAAGGATGGGGAGGAGTAGTCTATTTAGTTGGGGGAAAGATGAGGGGATTCCTCAGAGGGCCTCCAAAATACTTTCTAAACTACACAAGTTGGGCTCAAAAGGTGGTGGGAAGGGTGAGAATATCGTTCTAGAATAGGTAAAGGTCATTGTCGATAATGCCATTGATGTTAAGGATTCCCTCAAGGCTTGACAAACTCCTCCACATGTGGACATTGATGGGGATTTGGGTAGTAGAGAGTTCTTTGGATGAAAGGAGTCTGAGAGGATCACAGTGAGAACCCAGGGCTTGGAAAGCCGAAGCCTTTAAATATTAATCCTCTATCTAAGGATTTTTCTTATCTTGATGATGATAATACTACCATGCATGAGTTGTTGGACATGGCTCGGTCTAGTGCTACTTGCACCTTTAAACTTGCTAAATGGGTGTTGTAGGAATTCAACAAGGTCAACATTAAAATCAAGGGCTTGAAGGAGAACATGTCTAACCAACTAAAGGGGTCTTCCTCGAACTTACTTATTGAGAGGTTGGTGGATTTGGAATGCTCATTCTCTGATTTCAAAGCCTAGTGTGAAAGCCTCCTTGGGTAATAGAAGAAAAGATTAATGAAAAATATGAGGATATCAAAAAGCTCCTATATATTAGTTAGTTCTATCAAGAATAGTGTGAAATCTCTCAAGGTTCTCTTTGGAAAATTCAATCAACTTTGTGAGGATCAAATGCTTTATAAAAATGCTTGAGAGGATCAGACTTTGAAGAGGGTAAGAAGAATGTCAAAGAGGAGGCTAAAGGCCTGAGCACTAGAATGAGGGGTAGTTTGAGGAAATATTTTGAAGAAGAAAAATAAAAAGGATTGATAGATATGGTTAACTTGCACTATAATCAAGAGATTGAGGTGTCTAATACCCTAAAGAATTTGAAGTGATTTCTGTGTTTGTGTGGTGTTTGATTTGTTTCTACTTTTGTGTTGTTTGGTTGCTATTTTTTGGCTATTGGTTGCTGCTTATGATTTACTGATTATTCTCATTCGTAGTAGAATTTTGATGTAGTGTTATGTAAAGGGTTTCAGGTCCCTTCAAAACCTATTTTTCCCATATAATCAAAATAATGCACAAAGAAAATCACACCATGACAAGATTGTTTACATAGGGAAAGATATTTTAGAATAAAAATCCACACTCTAGACAAAGAAAATATAATTTTATTATTCAACAAATATGTGACTACAATACAAATATTAGACTATGAATTTATAGAAGTATCACCAACTTTTAATAAAGTAATTTTGGTAGCATACTAGTACTTGCAACTCAATCATACAACTCATGCAATATTCAATCCAAGCAAGTACCAATAAATACTAAAATAAAACTAGAAAGCATAAGTAGTTTACTAAATCCATGCATAAAAATAATGTCCACAAATTATACCATAATTGATCCAAATTCAAACAACCATGTTGGTCCTAGTACCCTTTTCTACAAGTAAAAGACACTCATAATTAATATAACTATTAACAGTTGACTCCTCAATTTGGGTGATTGAATTTGACACATTCAAACCCATTTTACAGATTCCTTATGATCCAATAGAGATTTGTGAGCATTTGGATGACATTTGCATGGTTGAAGCCAATAGATTAAAAAAAATTATATTTTCTACACCTTAGTAATTTACATTTTTGGATGCCTTTAGAGAATTTATATCCCTTGAATGTTGTGTTGTATTTGACTAATCTTGTTTGTAGTTCTATTTATATATTTTGGAGTTCTTTTTGGAATGCATCTAACAACTTCAATTTTTGATAAGTAGGCTAGGAGTTATGACTCCACAAAGTTGTGGTGTCAAAAATAATTAATAACTAATAACATGAGGATGCATGGTTGATACATGTTTCCATAAGCATATTAATAAATGTATCCAAAACAACATTTCCCAATTTTGATAATGATGCATATGGATCTCTAGCAATAGTAACAAATTCACCCATTTGTACCTATTTAATATTGTAATGTAACATATAAATAAATTCAACATTTCTTAATCTATGGATAACCAAGTAATACCCAAAACTAATCCAATACAAGAATGGTATCACATTATCTAGTTGATCGTCTTTCTAACAAACCACCAAAAGTAAATTAATGCAATCCATAGCCTCAATCAAAATTCTATTAGTTATCTTAAGGGAAACAATTGAATGGTAATATTATTGCTACTAAAAATGATGATTACATATATTTTTCACATATGTTAAATTGACAAGTAAGATCAATAAGAATGACCTTAATTGGTTTGTAGGAAACATAAGATCTAGCATATAAAGGATCATAGTAACCATTCAAAAGGATCTCATCAAGTGAACATTCAATAATTATCATAGAAGAATATGTAGAAATATTATTAATCCTACCTACAAGCTTAATTTTAGAAACATGTAAATTAATATGCTTTAAAAGATCAATATTTAATTGTACCTTATGTTAAGTTTGTGCCTTAAAAAATCCATTGTTATAAGAAACCCTCAAGAATATAATTGACCAAATTGATATCACTTAACACCCTTGGCCATAGGATTTGTTCCCCAAGACCTACATGAGATTCATTGTAGCCATGACTACACCTATATAGTTGTATGAAAAAGCCTAATAGGCGATCATAAACATGAAAATAATAAACACAAGAAAATTTGTATCAAAGTCTAGTAGAATATTGCGATACGTTAAAATATTTTTAAAATGGTTGCAACGATGGGATTTTTATGCAATTTCTTCCTTGCAATACCTCAAGTGTAATTTGAATGCTTCAAGTCTCTTCCAAATTTATCTTATCTTGAGCTACATGCCTTAAAATAAAATTATGAAATCATCATTTTTATGGTTAATAATTTTTCTATAACTCTTAGGTATCTTTGGAAATGATCATTGATTCTGATAAATTAATAATATCTCCATAGTCATGTTCTTTTTATAGAATTGCAAAAAATATCTTAAAATATCATAATTGTCAAATTCGTCAAAAAGTAGTAATAGCACCTAGAGATGTTATCAAATGATCAATAGCCACAAATATTTATAATCTTAGCAACAAAATACTACATAAAATAATTATGAAAAACCTAAATGTGTAGTACTTGGTTAACAAGGCTCTATGCATATTTGTGTATATGTACCATTTGATAACAACTTTAGCGGTTGTTATTAAATATTGAAGGGGACTAAAATAGAAATAAAATAAAATAAAAAATTGTGTCATTATATTATCCTAAATATATAAAAAAATAGGTATAGTAAAGGAAGCAAATGGATCATTCTTTCTAACTAGCAACTTCTCATGTTTGAGCTCACTAAGAACATGGACTAAAAAATACCTAATTCTACCCTAACCTATTTCAACTTTGTCATTCAATATTTGTTTATTAGTGCTGTATAGTACAAAGCACTATTATATACTTTTCTCCCCTTAAATTTTTTGTTAAAATTGAAAAAAAATATTTAATAACAACATAAGACATAAGGCTGAATCCTACACAGTTGAATCCTGATAGCAATATCATAATTTGACACGCTGTGGAAAAATACCTCCTACTTATTAATTGATGAGCTAAAGGGGTTTTATTATGTATGGTTTGTAATGCCCCACTGTGTGAACCCCAAAGGACAATTGAACAATAATTACTGTATAATTTTTTTAAAAGATAACATAATATACAAGTAATACACATTAAGTCATGACATGAATTTCATTTAAGCAGATTCACTAACACCTACATCCCTTGGGGTACACGAGGAGTCATTATGAGACTTGGATCCACACAACAACAATAAAGAATAAAATCCAAAGATAATCCATAACAAATTAAACATTAACAAATATAACACATACATGATAATCATTGATAATAAACCATCTGAGTAAGTACAACATATACATAATTAACTCAACACAATGAATAACAACTGCCATGGCCAATAATTACACCGAGTTTAACATTACATTACAGTACAATGTTCTAGAGATACAATGATACAAAAAATTTTCCAACCATGAACGAAAACCATACATAAGATAATATGATACAAACGAAAAGATGAATACAAAGTATCATAACTGGCTCCAAGATGAATTCAACTCTGGAGTCGCTGCAATAGCAGCAATCCGCACCTCTCAATCCTCGATTGGGGACCCAATGGGGTGCTTAGCACGTTCCACCCGACCATGTGAGTCCGAAGACCCACCCCCCGTGCTAGGAGATGACAAGAAGAGTCATCAACCAAGAACATCCAAACACGGAACCACAAGACTCAATGCCATACAAAAGTATCATAAAACTCAAGGATTACCATAACGTAATCAACAACATCCAAGAGTCAACATAATAACTTAAAATCATAAATCTCATCACATTAAAAAAAACAATAACTTGTACAAACAAGTAACCAAAGGAAGATCATGAAACACTTCCAAAACAAATTGAATTAATAAACATAATATAATTCCAAATTGCTATTAAACAATACAATAACATCATAACATAGTACCATAAGAATACAAGATCGTAAATCAAATATAAATGAGATCATACAAGACCACAAAGTATACTAAAGATGTATTAAAACAATAATCAATTTAAATCAATACAAATAACAATCTAAACCAACTCCCATAACCTACTTCGAGAGGAACACAAGAAAATAAAAATACCTGGGCAACTAGGGGAGAGTGTCATCGCATAGTCATACATGGGTTATCCTGTGCTCTTCCTCCCAACTGGAGGCGTCGGCCCCCATCTATGGCTATCATATGCCCTTCCTCCCAACTGGAGGCGCCAGTCCATAGGGTGACTCATGTGGAGCCGTAAACCTCTCATGAAGACGAGGTCACGACCTTGCCAACCACAACCTTCTCAGCCTTCCATTAGTCTGCGGAAGCACTAATGAAGACGAGGCATCCATTTTTAAATTTTATAATGATATTACTACCCAACCATCCTAAGTTAATTATTAGGTTTTCACTTGATTACCAACTCACTCGTGGGTTATCCTATGCCCTTCCCCTTAAACGGGGCGCCAACCCCCACGAGAAGCCACTCTCCCTAGAGACCCAACAACATCAAACTAAAACCAAGAAACCAAGGGTTGTACAACATAACAAGAATATTAGATCACAACTGAGAAGCATGCGAGGCATTACCCATCTCGCTATAAATAGATAATCAAAGTCTCAACAATTCCTGTACAACCCTTTCAAAATCATGAAACCAAAACACTTGCCACATCAAGGGCACATAAAGAGAGAGAACATCAATTATCAATCATCTCAAGCCTTTGGAAGCCAAAAGAATGAAAACCCACAAACAAGGGTAAAGTGAAGCAACATGAGTATTTCTCCAATAATTCCAACACAAGGATAAGATTTCATCAAATATGCGAGTAAATCAGAAAATCCATAAAAAGGGAAAGGTTCATCAAGACCCATCCGCAAATCAACAATGGTGTTAACTCAAAAAGGAAAACGCACAAGAAAATCAACCTTCAATTCAACGAAATCACTTAATGAAACCAAAAGCCACCAACTAGGCATTCCATGGGAGACCTCAATTTTCTCCTCACAAGAACCCCCTTATAATGGTACATAAATCACCTTCATAAAATCAACAACATAGCAATGACAACAATAATTGCAAGGCCACCAAAACTATTTTCAATTCAAATATAATCAGTGAATACATTAAAATAAGATCAGCAACCCCATCCAGACTACATAAACAACTTTGATACAAAATAAATCAGAAATCCAAGAAGATCAACTACCCACAACTCATCAACAAAATACAAGTTCCCAATTACATTGCAACACAAATTAAATGACAAAGGATTCCTTGAATCAAAACTAACCTCCAAAGGCATTCACACCAACATGGAACCATCCAAAAATAATCCTTCAACAACAGAGGTAAAAGCATGCAACCAAGCATCCAAGGCACCAAATTTAAGAAGACCTTAAATACTCAACCACTCACAACTCCACAAAAACACTTACATAATAAACAACAACCAAAAATTCAATCGAGAACAATATTTATTAACCAATCAATTAATGACCAAAACTAAATAACTTTACAACTTACCCATAATAAAACAATTCATGATAACCATCACAAGTATTCTAAAAGATTTATCCATAAAGAGAACTTACAAATCAACCATTAAATGAATATAAAGGAAGTCAATTTTCAAAAGATTAAAATCCCTTTTCACCAATAAACTATCCAATTCGAGAATATCCTAATCAATCTCTAATCATGCCCATACATTTAAATTTCCCCTTTCATCATACTAACTTAACATTCACCTCCAATATTTAAATTAATTGTGAAAACCATTTAAGACCAATTGTCTATACTTTAAAATGACAATAATAAAAACACTCTAAATTCTTAAATTACATAATAGAACTTACCACCTTAAAATCTTAAATCTTAAAACCACTACATATTTATATATTTTAATTCTTTTTGAGGAGGAAATGTAAAAAGAGAATAGATCTTCTAAAAAAAAAATCCAACAAGTCTACAAGACTACAACTTCACAAAATAAGAATAAAAAAAATAACTTATTCAATTCTATATTAAATTCTATTTCCACCCTATACACATTTAAAATAAAACGATCAATGCTGGTACGTATATATTCATAGATTGCCCTTATAATTATCCTATCAAAGTTCACAATTTAACAAATTGATAGAAGTTCCTTTCTATTACCATATCTTCACTATAATAAAATTTTATTTTGATCATATTAGAAAAATAATCAAACTAATTACAGACATAAATAATTGATAAAATTAACAATTAAATAAATGAAATCTAATTACATAAATTACTGAATATATATAAATGTATATATATATATATTCATAATAGTTTATACACGCATTAAAGTTTATATAAAAATTTTATTTTAGACAACAATTAAGATATGCTATTTTAAATGGGAATTAAATCCCATATAAAGGCATGGGCGAAGGGCCCCGGCCGTGACAGTCTATGGACTGTCACAGCAGTCCGACGGACTGCCGTGGACATTCTACGGACTGTCACAGCAGTTCGACGGGCTGCCGTGGTAGCCCGTAGGCTGCCACTCCAGTACCACTGCCGGCTGGGTGGTGGGTACAGCCGAAGGCCAAACCATCACCCAGTCTGCATTTTTTTTATTTGTTTTAATAATTTCAAACAAATTTAATATGGCGACAATTCAAAACTTAAGAATTAAATTTTACATTCAATATTTATTTATATATATATATATGTGTATATATATATCTAATATATATACATATATATATATACATATATATATATATATGCATATATAAATATATATACATATATATACTATATTATAATTAATTCGAAAACAGAGAATGACAATCAACAATACAGGTTACAGTATATATATATATTTATATGAAAATTGTATTTGAAAATATATATATATATCAACCCAGAAATTCACAGTAAGGGGATTATTTTTCCATTTATTTATTTTCCAGAACAAAACCACAGCAATACTATTTATTTCCAGAATCCCAACCAAAGCCTCATTTTAATAAACAACAATCCAAAACCCAACAAATAATTTTATTTAATCAACTAAAATCCCGAACCTTGATAAAATTTTCTTGATTGAAACACAGTCCAAAACATTTATAAGGATTCAAGAATTTTCTACATGCATTAAATTTCAAATCCAGAACAAAGAATTCTTATTTCATTTGATGCTATAGAAAGAAGATAATTTAAAAAAAGGAGAACCTGGCGTCTTGCGCCTATAGATAACTGTAGAAGCTTTATCCTTCTTGCTGATCCAATCCTTCCAGCAGCAGCTCCAAGATCCTCCCTCAAACTTAAATCTTAATCCTCAAATGAATTCTCAGAAGAATAAAAGAATGCAATACTATAACAGAAAAATGACTGCCAAATTCTCCAAAATCTGTTGGAAAGAGAATCCCCCCCTTACCAACAAAAATCCCCTAAATAAAATCACACACAAAAGTCTCTTCCATTCCTCTTCCTGAGAATACCAAAAGTCACATCTCAAGAAATAGCTCAAAATAATTATTAATCCTCTAATTCCTTTTGTTGCCTTTTTCATGCATATGATTAAAATTAAATAAATTTAAATCCACAAAATTGAACTTTTATTTGAATATATATTCATTATCTCTACAATACATTATTAATTAATTACTTCCACATTAAAATAATTAAAATCAACCATTTGCAAAATTTTCTTCAAAACACAATTAATATTTTCGCAAACTACTACAACATTTATTTATTTATTTATTTATTCTTCATATTCTCCAGTTCTCTCCAACTTCCAAATGCTCTATAGGTGAAGTTTCATTTCTTGCTTTAAAACACTTCAGCTTCCTATCTCCTTATCCATTTAAATTTCTTATTATAATAATTATCTTTTCAAGATTATTTTGTTCATAATTATTATTAACTTCAATTTAAAATAACAATTTAAATCAATTTATCTAATAATATCACTTTTACTTTTAACGAATTAGTTTAATTTGATCATTTGTTCTAAATCGTTTGATTTGATTTAATTGATTATTATTTTAATTTATAATCACATTTTAAATAACCTTGCAAATCACCTATGATTTAATTAATTATTTAAACATGACTACAAACATATGATATTTTCCACACAATCAAATAACATAGTAATCAATGAAGCACACACAAATACTCACCAACAAGACCAAAACAACCGACACGAAGGGGCATTACATGGTTCATAAGGCATAACACTTGCTGAAGGTTTTGCAAATGGGGTAACAACTCAAGCGGGCTTAGCCTTGGAGAAAACTCCCTGGTTAAGCGCGCTTGAGCTGGAGCAGTACCGGGATGGGTGACCTCCCGGGACGGACCAGTGCTTCACCTCTGTGAGCATCACTTAGATGCAATGAGTGCTAAGTGGACCATTCATTATCATGAGATATGGGCTTTTGTGAACCACTACTCATGAAACATGGGTCAATGAGTTTGACTTGAAACTACACGGTTGAATCTTGATAGCAATATCATAATTTGACACGCTGTGGAAAAATACCTCCTACTTATCAATTGATGAGCTAAAGGGGCTCTATTATGAATGGTTCATAAGGCACAGCACTTGCTAAAGGTTTTGCAAATGGGGTAACAACTCAAGCGGGCTTAACCTTGGAGAAAACTCCGCAGTTAAAGCGTGCTTGGCTAGGCTTTCAAATCTGGATGGGTGACCTCACAGGACGGACAGGTCACTTCACCTCTGTGAGCATCACCCCTAGATGCAATGAGTGTTAAAATGGACCATTCATTATCATGAGGAGTAGGTTCTTGTGAACCACTACTCATGAAACATGGAGTCAATATGAGTTTGACTTGAGCTTCTACGGTTGAATCCACGATAGCAATATCATAACATAAGACATGTTTTGATGACCCTATCCACTACAATCTAAACTTTTGAATTTGAATATTTCCATTAATCTCTTTACAAATATAATTATTTATTTTATCTAATTAAATATTATCTTATATTTATTAAAATAAATCAACATTAAAAAATTATATTTTAACTTTTAAATTAAAAAATTAGAAAATAAAAAATAAAAAATAAAAAAAATAAACATATATATTCGTTCTTGTAAAAAAATTAAATAAAATATTTTTTCCTGTGTAAGTATTAGATAAGTGAAATCTAAATCTAAACAGTTAGTCACAATTTTCAAAATAGAATATGTTAAATGAAGGATCTCAAAGGGAATATATGAGCTGCTACAAGTCCACGAGTATCTCAATGTTAGGATTATTAGCTTTGATTTTATTCCAATCTTCCCCGCCTTTCTTTAACCTCTTCTCTAACTCACCACTTATATGCTCACCACTTGTATCCACTTTAGCCTCGTCGACCGCTCCAATCCCTCTGGAACTTTCTTCACCTGCGGACAGTCAAATATCACTAGCCCTTCAAGACGTTGCATCGCTCCCTCCTCCAATGCCGGCAACTCCTCCAAAAGGGGGAAGTTATCGATATGCAGCCAAACCAACTTAGGAAATCCCCCACTCTCTCCAAACTTCTTTGGCAATTCTCTGCATCTCGAATCACTAAATAAACCCAATATTTGTAAGTTGGGCATGTTCTGGAGCGACGGATAATCACTGCACTCAACCAATGTAAGTTCTTTCAGATTGACCATACCACATATCCAGCTTGGCACGGAAAAACGACCAAGCACAAGTGTCTGCAGATCTTTCATAACATTTATTTTCTCTGGGAATACTGGAAGATTGGATTCTTCTATATCACCCTCCCTTGCAGGAATGCCATTCCATACCATAAGAATTCTCATTTTCACCAGACGCTCAAGGACACCATCTTTTACACTTGTCAACCCACCTTCATCTTGTAAACTAAATGTTATTTCCTGGAGATTGATCAAATTGCCGACGTCTTTAACATTCAAGAATTCATTCTCTTCACTAGAGAGTGGGAATCCATTTGATCTCAGGGTCCTCAGACCCGAGAGCTTTGATATTCCCTTGGGCATATAACAGTTATTGAGTTCACATACATCGAGATGAGAAAGAGATTTGAGCTCGCCTATCCAATCAGGTACACGCTGTATGCTAGTGCATCCAGAAACATCAAGAAACTGAAGACTCTTGAGTCTTCAAACACAATCTGGCACCTCCCTGATCTTTGTTTGAGACAAATTCAGAACCTTAAGAAGCTTCAATTTGCCAACACATTTCGGCAATGTACAGATGGCAGTATGGCTAAAGTCGAGAACCCGGAGTATTCTCAGACGATCAAACAAGTGTTCTGGAATACTTGTAATTTCTGGATTCTCAAATAATGAAAGAGTGCGAAGGAATCGCTGACGATGAAGAGGTCCTTCTGAAATTGCATCATTGGCTATACCTTTCCTACCCAGTAGTAACCGGCGGCAGCTTGTTTCTTGTAAGGGAAGATGAAATGCACACTTGCGTTCTTTACTTATATTAATAACCAAATCATGCAACAAGTCATGAACGGTGTAATATTTACTAACCATGTGTACTTCCACCAGACATAGATCTACAAGTTGGTGTAAGTAATTCAACCCAATCTCGAACTGTTCTTTCTCTTTTTCTTGTGGAATAAAGCCTTCAGCTATCCACAAATATATCAAATAGTCTTGGTGTAAAGCTTTGAATGGCTTAAGCCTAGAAAAATATATCTCTGTATCCTCTGGAAAAAAAGAAAAATAAGCAAAACACGATTTAAGATGCGAAGGAAGAGAGTCGTAACTCAGCTTGAGGATTTGCATCGTGGAGTCCTCTGCTCCAACTGTATCTTTTAATTGCCTCAGTTTTGACTCCCAGTCCCCTAAGACCACAGATCTTGCCATGGATGCTGCAACTGCCTTGACAGCCAATGGCAGCCTCCCGTACTTTTCTACTATTTGCTGAGCCAAGCTCTCCAGGTGTTCGGGCGGCCTATTTTCCTTACTATCGGGGAAGGCAAAGAGGCAAAACAGATTCCAACTGTCCTCCTCGGAGAGTTGTTGCATCTCATAGACATGAGCTCTCATTTTCGCCGCTACATCTCTATCTCTGGTGGTAATCACAATTTTACACTGGCTATTACTACCAGTGGGAAGACCAAGCCTTAGCACCAAGTCACCTTCTACACTACTCTTCCACACGTCATCTAGAACAATTAAACATTTCCTGCCCTCTAATTGCTGATGAATCAACTCAGCTGCTCGTACATCACTTATTCTACTACCATCTATTTGCAAATTAATGTGCGAGGCCAGGTCACACAACAAAGTTCTAAGAGAACAAGTCCGAGATACAGAAATCCAGGCAGAATGCTCATACCTTTGTTTGATTCTGTTGTACACATGTTGAAGAAGGAATGTTTTACCCAGCCCGCCCATTCCCACGACGGCAAGGACACCAACTGCAGGCTGCTCTAACAATCTCACTATTGCCTCCACCTTCTGCTCCACACCCACTGTTCGTGAATCTGTCTCTAATATACTCGATCGCCTCAACTCTGCTCCTCTTTCAGATGTACTTGTTGAGGGTTGATCTGAATGGGACAGGTCATGAAATAGCTTGAGCTCATGTCCCTCTTGAACAATAGAGCTAATCCTATCTTCGATGTCTCTAATCCTCTTCCCCATCTTACGCCGAAAGACTACTTCACTAAAACTACACAGACATGATTGACTGGGCTTTTTATAGAAAGGCTCAACAGCACACTCATCAATTATGTCTTGTGCATCAAAAGCAATATCACTCACTTCTGCCAGCCATTCTCTCAAATCATCATTCTGCCTACCTTGCTCCTCTGCAGCTTTTAGAAAAGCACATATCTTCCTCATCTTCTTCTCCAGCCATTCAAAGTCAGTTTTGAAGTTGAGCAACAGCGATGCCTCATTCAATGCTTGCTGCGTCGCAATCTCGCCTAGCTTCCCAACCACGGCGTTGGCAACCGCAAGTGCAAGTCCTGCAGCCATATTTGATTTGTTACAGGCTCTGGATTTAAAGAAGATAATTGAAAAGCAATGCACTTCAAACTTGGTTGAATGTGAGCACATAACAAACTGTCAATTCTCTAGATTTATAAGGAAAGGAGGCTTCTGGTCCAATGTAAAGGTAAAGTTTATTCGTGATACTTTAATTGGGAATCGAGTAAACATCAATTATGCCATATGCCCACGTTATGTAAAGAGAATTCACTTGCATGCTCTTGAGTGGAAAGAGAGTTAATGGGTTCTAAATGCTTTGTCCATATCCCAAGGTTATCAAACATCTCTATTCGTTGCTTGAGTATATATGCTCGCCACGCTTTTTAATTTTCCTTAAGATTTTTGGATACCTGGCTGAACAGGCACTTCTCGATTATTTTGGGAAAGGAAGGGACATGTTAATTAAGGCATTTTCCAATTCTTATCTTGTCGATATTGTTTTGTCTCACTTTGATTCTTTTTATTACTGTTATTTTCTTATGGATGACTTAGATGACAAGGCCATACATGGACTTTTCTGATTTGTAGTTGAAGGCTACATATTTATAAGTCTCTTTCACTATTATTAACATTTAGGTTAGGAATCTAAGAAATAAATAAAGATTTTTTATTTCAAAGAATTCAAAGTATAAAAACTTTTACTTCATAAATTAAACACGAATGAGTAGGTTATAAGAATGAAGGGAAGTTTCAACGAAAAAAAATAAGTCTTCTATTACAAATACAATCATATATCTTGACATTACCCATTTTAATTCATTTAAACATCAATAAATAATTTAAAAATAAATTATAATTTAATTAATTATTTTTTATTTGTATATTTAAATAAAATTAACTAGAATAAATCGAATATAATAATGAATATTAAAAAATAAAATACAAAATATAAATAAATAAGATAAATGTAAAACACAAAATAATTAAGCATAAACCAAAACAAAGCTACAATATAAATTAACTAATATAATATAAAAAAATAAAAAATAAATTAAAATATAAAGTTAAATAAACTTAAGAAAAAAAGAGTATGGTATAATTGTTCCAAGAACATTTGAGGCTCAAAGATTGATCAACAAAAATAATCCTTAAAAAATATATATATATCTTTCAAACTTTAATCACTAATTAATAAGTCAATGAGAGTTATCAAAAAATAAAAATTATTATCATAGAATTATCTATCAATTATTGATGGCCTAGTAATATAGAAGAAAATATGCAAGAACAAGCAATAAGCATCACAAACAAGTAGTCACAATCATTAAGCAATCTAGTCTAAAATCGTGGACAATCACACTTAACTAAGTAGGAAAACTGACCATTCTATTTATTAGTATTTAAATATAGCATCCAAACCCTTATTCATTTTTATATAAATCCCCTACAAAAATAAATGTAATATTGATAAAAAAATACAGTGACTAGTTTTTTTGCAAATATTGATACAAAGATAACCATTCAATTTTTAAATCAACATGATGTAATTTTTTGACATATTAACAATTTCCTAGAGGTTGGCACACTGACTAGTATTGTGGAGCTATATGCATACTGAATAAAATTGCAATCAAAATAAATATTTGAGGCAAAAGTCCTACATTATAAATCCTCTTGACTATAAATATTTAAAATGCTAATGAAAGTTTATTCTTCCAATTTTAAGTAATATATTATTTACTTTTTCATCAATATCATATAGGAAAATAAAATTTTCTTAAGTGTGTGTATAATAATATTACTTATAGAATCTAAGTTTTCCACCTAGGAATTGCAAAAAAAAATATTAAAGAACAAATTTTGGTAACACAAAGTTCACCAAATCCACCTCATTTATACAATGTATCCTCTCATCTTTCAATACAAAAATATAACTTTATATATCCATAGAATTTTGTTTATAGTCAAACATCAAAATGTATGGAATATGCACTTTCCATAGATACATGAGACCTAATTTTATATCTACATATTAACCATTACAAAAAATATATATAATATTTATCTAGGAATATTAGAGAAATGTATGAATTTGAGGGCTATGAGCCACCTAGTTCAATGTCACATATTGCAAATTCATACCAACTAACCTCATCTTAACTTCATGTAAGCCAACATGTAGTACCTTATCAATATCATCCATGCACTTGAATAAATTCTTCTAATTTTATGTGATGATATAGAGATAATCAGTAAAATAATTAATGTCAATGTGCTATTGGTCACTAAGGTGCTTGAAATCCTCATGTAGAACATAAGTGGCAATTTCTAATGAAAGCATAGTCACATAACAAAGTAATTGAGTGACATCAAATTGTTTCTTCTCCTCACATATTGACCAAGGTCAATAATTATCTTTAACATCACATTACTAATTGCAACACTATCAACACCATCAACATAATTTTCCAAACATTAGACTTGCAAAATCTAGATGTAAATCTTATGGTTGGATAATTCATTAGAGATATAATCAAGTAATCAATCTACAAAATTTCTAGCTCCCAAATTTTCTATGCCTAAACGACCTCCATTTTTGGTTTTGTCTCCTCATGAGGTCTCTTACCACCTCCACCTTGTGTCGAGATAATGGTGTCTCAACCTTTGCAAATGAAAGTCCTAGCATTTAATTTGGTGATTATTTATTTATTTTTCTGTTAATATTTATTTCCTACTAATGTTCAAGTTATGTTGTGGGACCTACTAGTTGAGGTTGCATCCTACATGGATATGACTATATAGCATGTAAGATACATATGTGGAAGTGGGAGTCCCACTTGTTGAACCCCACTAGAGGCTAATTTTGTGGAATATGCAATAAGTTGAAAGAGTTCACTCTATGTCATATTATGCCAAGTTGTGTATGGAAAACTATGATAGGTGGGGCCCATATGATTGAGGAACCTATGCATGCAAGGTGTTTTAATGAATGTAAATATATTTCATGTTGAGGGGTCCTATACATGTGGAGAAGGGGATTGGAAACGGTAAATTTCAGCCAAGTGGGTTTTAGTTATGACATTCCACTTGATGCAAGGGAATTGCATACATGTAAGTGTTGTTCATGTCAATGAGACTCTAGACAAGATTGTAGAAATTGGATTCTTTCCATGTGGTAATATTAGGCATCCATATTCTCTTGTGGAGTTGTATTTATTTGGTACTTTTCTATTTTTTAAAGTAGTGCAGGTTTGAAGATTTCACGAGTACTATAATGTTGTTAGAATCACTCCAAAAATCTTATTGTAGTTGACGACTCTTAAATGAGCTTAGTTCAATTATAGTGTTGCAACCTTCATTGTTTATTGATAATACAATTTGGGAACTTTTCTATTGGAGAGGGGTTTTTCTCCCAAAATATTTCCCCCACATATATTATGCTATGATTTATTCAAATTTTACATAAATTATCTTAGTTAAATGAATGTGCATCTAATAATTGTAACTATTAATGGTTTATAAGAATTATTTTGCACTACCTCCCTCACTTTTATTAGTGTAGGAAGCTTCTTCCACTTACCTATTGTTGGAAACACATGAAAACTAAGAGGGGCGTGAATTAGTTGTGCATTGAAATCATCACACCCTCATTAACTTTCAAACCATTCTTAAACATAAAATCCT
>VDFB02216361.1:0-20704 GCA_007258455.2 Sequoia sempervirens
TGTAAAAATCATATTTAAATATAAGCATAAGCTAAACTATTTCCTCTAAGTTTCCATGATTTCATTATGAGCATACCTACTAAATAACATCCAACATACATCATGGATTAACTAGCAACAAGAGATCCATTTTAAATCCATTGCATTTATGAATAAGCAACATAACCTGTTACATCTTGCATTGTTACAAGTTTACATCAATGCTTCCCCAAATACAGTGGGAAGAGTACATCAAGATTACATTACATGATACAAATGATATAAAGGTTCAATACATAACATAAGCAACTATCTCCTCGATTAGGTACAAGATCCATAATTTTCCAAAAAAGGTACATCCTCCATGCTTATGAACAATAGCAAGGGAAACCCAATGGAGGAAAAAGCACAATCCACTTAACCATGTGGAACCCTAAGGTCCACCCCCTATGCTAGGAGATAACAATAAGGTCCCACCACAAAATATTCAAGAAGATAGAATGCTAACAAAATAGTACTAAACATGGCTCCAACATAACAAATTCCAACATAAAATCACATAATACAGACACCACTTCTAGAGGCATGCAAAACAAGGGAAAACACATGACTAGAAAATGCTAGATTGCATTAGGGAGGAGTGTCATCACATAGCTTGCTATGGGTTACCTTGGCGAATCTTCCTAGGCTCCTGACCCCCATCCTAGGTTACTTTAGTAGCCTCTACCAATCCCCAACCCCTATACAAACTCATGTAGGATCAAAATACCTTTCAAGAGGACAATGTAGTTGATCTTTCCATTCCAAGCCTTCCCACTCATCTCAAGCATAAACAAGCACTTGAGCCATGAGTGAGGCATACCATTCTCTTGATTAATGTGAAACTACCCAACCCCCTAATTCATTTTAGGTTATCATTGGATTAAAGAAACTCTCAATGAGTTACCCTAGACACCACTTTGGATTCTAGCCCCCATTGAAAGCCACTCCCCCTACTTGCATCTAGAAGTCTCAATACTTCAAAGAAGGTAAAGACATCTTAGACACTAAATGAAACCACAAGGAACACATATCTAGAGCAAGGAATGGACCACCTTGCTCAAAAATCACAACCATAATAACAAGTAAACAGTGCATGGCTAAAGGCTCTCAATAACATATTTTAAGTATAAAATCAACCACTTTCAAAATGACATAATCATGAAACCAATAATCAAGTTATTTTCCCCAAGTCTTTGGAAGTCTCTCAATAACTATTTGGCATAAAATATCCCTCCATAAAACAATGACCAAAATCAACTCAATATCATAATCAACCACAATAATCAAAAGTAAAATAGACCAACAATGCATCCAATGGAGACATTATTTGCACACTTTCTACACTCATTACATAATCACTAACTTAATTATTTAAAACAAGCACTCAAGTAACCAATACAATCATGAAATCAACATAAAATAATAAATCTTCCATTACATGGTTATGAACGAAATCCACATTTAAAAAGGATCATCTCATTTAGTCAATTAAGTAAATCCTTCAATCACCTAAATATTCTTAAATCAATTTGTTTTATTTTCTATTCAATTTTCTAATTTTCTTATCTAGAAATCAATTTGTTACAAAACAGATATAATCATTACCTTATACCATAATGTAAATATATCTATTATAACTAGATGTAGTTTATTTAGTAAACACACACACATATATATATGTATTTTACAATCAGAATGCAATTTATATTATAGAACTATAATCGAATGACAGTATAATAATGTACATATACATATATTTATATATACAATGAATGATCACATAAGACCCATTTGATACATAGTATTGATGGCTACTTTCAAGTCGAGTGGAATTCATTTTCTATAGCATTGATATACTTGGGAATCAAAAGAGAACTAGCAAATCAAACCGAATGCTAATGCTTGGACAGTGATAGCTCTACAATAAGGAGGTATGCAACCTCTGGTAGTGGCCTCAATGAGATCACTTGGCATAAATAATACAGAAGAAGAACTCACCTCATGTAGAACATGTATGTTGACCATTGAATAATTTCTGCTTGAACAGTGTCAAGTGAAGATGTCGAGAAGAAATCGCATTACCTAGACTCAGATATAGCTACATGTAGAAGATTTGGAAATTGCAATACATGTATCTATCACCAAGCTTGCATCAGATCTTTCGACATAAAATCTAAGCTTATAGTTTTGAATATTAAACATTAAATACCTACCAAAGCATATCTATCAATTACTAGGAAAAAAGTATTAAGGTGAAACACAAGAAAGGAAAATGCCAAATATTTAAAACATATGACTTATGCAAATCATAGCATATAAACATACCATCAAGTCTCTCTAGATAACACCATACAGAATAAACACCAAACTCTACACAAAGACTTTGTGTCGAATGATAACAAAAATCAAGGAAACCAACTATCGAATGCCCAAGATATGGTGATATAAACTTCAACGTCGCTATACATAACTAACTCTTTAAAATCATTCTGATAAAATATGAAAATAGATCGAACCATAACACATGATTATAAATTGAAAACCACAGCGTATAATTATAAATCAAACCCACAACAAATAATTAAAAATAGAAATCTCAGCATGCTTGCTATTCAAACCTACAAAATAATTACAGTTCGCATCACTAAATTCCTCTATATCAGACTTCATGAACTACAAGTTTCAAGCTTATAAATCATAGCATACCAAAATTACATAGGGGAAAGAAAATAGAACTCTATTCAAAGAGTTTCGATGAGAGATTTCAATGAGAGATTTTCAATGGACACCTATAAAACAAAGGAATAACAAGACTACAGAAAATAAACATAGGGAAAAGTGCATGGTCAAACAATCAAGTAGAAAATGGATGCATAGTGCAAAGCATCAAAATAAAGTACAAAAATGAACTAACCCAAAATCTAATGCAAGTTGAGATGAAGTTCTATGTCGAGTTCAAGATTTTGCAACAAACACCCCCCCGTCTTCGAGATTCTTGATCAACTTCCATAATTTTTCCCCCAATTCAAAATTTGAAAGCAATCAATCGAAACAATTATTCAATAGATTATTCTTCCAAACAAAGTTCTCCATTTGAAAAACAAAAATAAATGATAATAGTCCCCCTATTCTCTCCAAACTAATAATTATTATATTTTTTTAGAAAAAGCAACTGTAAGATTTTCGAACACAAAAATCAGATAAAAATCTTGCAAAATAACAAGTTTCCAAATGACTAGTCGTTCGAAGTCACACATATGCTAAAAATAAATATGTTTCCATCTTTTTACTTGTTTTTATAGTTTAACCATTATCTCCTTACAATTTAATATTTTATATTATATTATTTTCCACATTTAATTTATTAAACTCAACATTAATAATGAATATATTTTTATTTAATTATAAGAATGCTTTTTACCTTAGCAATTTAATTAAATTAAATTAATTAACCAAGGTAACTTACTATTTATTTCTCCACATGTTTCAGTTAATAATTTATTTAATTCAACAATTAATCAAACACATAATTACACAAATTTAATTTAACAAACAACTTAAACTAAACAACCCAAAACAATGTTTATCAAACATCATAAAAGGCTGAATCATGGAGCGACACTACATATAAACATGCTAGAATATCTTCAAAATTAAAGACAGTCATACCATTTTGATATTTCAGAATAACATGAGAATATTATAAGCAAATTGTAGAGTTAAATATTGTGCAATGAGCAAGACACGAATGCAACTGCATGGAAAAAACCCTCAAAATGATAAACCTTAAAACCCTATGAATATTTCCTAGTAACAAGCAAATATATTGAAACCATTTCTGTATTTTGGAATAACAAACAAATGTAAAAAGCAAAGTGCAGAGTTAAAATTTTGTGCAATGACGAATAGACGAACACAAGTGCATGGAAAAAAACCATTCAAACCCTTTCCATATTTCGTCAAACAAGTCCAATAGTAGTGAAAAACCATTTAAACCAATCAAACCCATTTCATATTTCATACGAGGAAGCAAATATGAAAAGAACAATGCATAGTAAACATTGTGCAATTGATGAAGGGTCCTCCCCTTACTTGGGGAAATCCAACACATGCACAAAGAAAGAACAACCAAATACAAGAAGAGAACAAATATTTCTTTTTATTAATAGATGAGATTACAAATTGCATGCCACCTTATGGGCTTCTTACATGCATCTACAAATTAAAAATATGAACTCTTGCTTTGTTATATGCTATATTTTTTTTCTAACATATCAACTGCCCCAATTCATAGACATTCCATCCTTCTTTATATATCAATCAAACTCTAGTTCATCCTACTTCTGTGTCATAGTATAATCATCATCTAATCAATAGTGAGGTCCCTAAATCGTTACATCATATTAGTACCCCTAACAAGGTTGAAAATGATGATTGTACAACAATGATGTAAAATACCCAATATCCTCCACCATACATTGGGATCTAACTCACCATTCACCACCATTGACTGACTCCAAGCATCTATCACCATCTGAACTATCACCAAACTCCAAATTCTCTCCCACTAAAACCATCATGTTACACTAATGTAACTCATCGTCCATTAGTGAGACTACAAACCACCTCCCACCAATACAAGCAGGAAGTCTCATGAAGGTCCCATTCACATTGAATAATTCCATTGATCTATCAGGGAGACTCAAGTTATAGTTTCAATCAACAATGTTCACTTCCTATCGACAATAAACACATTGCTACTCTCACCAAGGATATCACCCCATTGTTGGAACACTAGGACGCTTTCCTATTGATTAGAATCTTCACACGATAATAAAAGGATCACCAAGTTAGGGAGGTTAGAAGACTTGAGAACCCAGCAACACAGGTATCAAAACTCCAAGCCTAACGATTCAGTTGATGAACTCCATCCACTAAGTCGCTAATTTGGGAAGTTAGGGAACTTGCGAACCTCGTGATATGAGTTAGAACAATTTAGAAGTCCATGACTCCTCAAAACCTTAGCCTTTATTCGAAACAAACAAAAACATAATTTAGGTGATGCGAGATTGCTCTTCCCCCAGGATGCTCCTGCATCAGACACCCGAGGTAGTTTTGAAAAGTGACTCTGTCACTTCTCGTGAGTTAGAAGAAAACCAAGATAGCTAACCTCTGACTCAGACAACCAAGTTGAATCTTATACCAAACTTCTTAGCCACCTCACTAGGTATTCTTTATACTGCCTATTCCTTGTACTTTGTCCCACTCAACTATCCAAGATCTCTATAATTTCTCTTTGTGCTGCTATTGATGCTGGAACACTCCATGGTGCCTCTACCAACTTGGGCTCCTTATCTCCTTTGTGATAGTCTATCAGGTCTGAAATGTTGAATATAGGTGAGACTTGAATCCCACTTGTCAATTCTACCTCATACACATTTCTTGAATAATGCTTCTTCAAAATCTTACACGATCCAAACTTCATCATCTTAACCTTTATGTTTGTACCAACTAGAAACCTTTCCTTCCTCAAATGAACCATGACTTCATCTCCAACTGCAAACTCCTTATGTCTTATTTTCTAATCTGCCTTAACCTTATACAGTGTATTCATCTTTTCAATATGTAAATCCTAACTTCTTCGTGCACATTCTTTATATGTTTAGCAAAATCCTTGACTTCAATACTACTCTTTCCTCCCTTGTCCATTTTCCATAGTTTAGTATCAGTTCTAGGGCTATTGTCGTACACAATATGAAACAGTGACTTACCAATGCTTCTATTGACTTAATTGTTATAGGAAAACTTTGCTTGCGGAAAAACCAAATCCCAACCCTTGGATCTATCACCGACCAAGCTTCTCAACAAATTTCCCAAACTCCTATTCACTAACTTTGTTTGTCCATTTGTCTGCAGATGATGTGCTAAGCTAAATTTTAAATTAGTTTTTAACATCTTCCATAAAATCTTCCAAAAATACCAAATAAACTTGGTGTCTTGGTATGAAACTATGCTCTTGGGTAGACCATGTAGTCTTACCACCTCCTTAAAGAATAATTATGCAACATGAACAGCCTCACTGGTCTTATGACACAAAATGAACTATCCCATCTTCAAGAATCTATCCACCACCACAAATATTGAGTCATGACCATGCTGCATCATTGGAAAACCAAGAAGAAAGTCCATGTTGATATCTTCCCATGGCTTCTTAGGTACAGGTAATGGTTGATATAGTCCACTATTCTGATTGGTCCCTTTTTCCATTTGACACACCCTACAACCCTGTGCAAACTTCTTCACGTCCTATTGTAGTTGTGGCCAATAATAATGTTCACCAACAATGGCGATGGACTTATCCTTGTCAAAATTCCTTGCCAATCCACCACTATGCTTCTCTTTGATCAAGTTCTCTCTCATGGAACTTCTAGGAATGAATAGGTTGTTCCTCCTAAACAACATACCCTCTTGAATGGTATAGTCCAACCACCTTGTCCTATCCAATGTGATAGGCTCCTCACAAGCTCTCCAAGCTTCTGCAAAATAAAGATCTTTCGAATATAGACTTTTAACATCATTGAACCCAACCACTTCCACCTACAATTCTATTAACAATTTTTTCCTTCTACTCAAGGCATTTGCAACTCTATTCAACCTTCCACCCTTGTGCTTTAACACAAATTTATAACTCTATAGAAATTCAACAGACTTCAAATGCCTTTGATTTATTTTTCCTTAGCTATTCAAATACTTTAGAGCCTGATGATCAGTGAAAAGAAAAATTCTTTTGGAAACAAATAATTTCTTCACTTTTTCAAAGCCTGAACTATGGAAAAGAATTCTTGATCATGAGCAAAATATTTCTTCTTTACATCATTCAACTTCTCACTAAAATAGGCAATGGACCTTCCTAACTCAAAATAGCTCCAATGGCACTACCACTAGCATCACAGTCTACTTGAAACACTTTATTGAAATTTGGGAGTGCCAAAATAGGTTGCTTTGTGACATTCTTTAGTGAATTGAGGCTCTTTGTTGCTCTTGTACTCCATCTAAATTCTTTTCTATCCCCTATCATTGTTTTAGTTAGGGGTGCACAAATATTACTAAATCCCTTGATGAACTTTTGGTAAAAACTAGCTAGACCATGAAAAGATCTTACCTCCATAGCCCTCCTTGGTGTTGGCCACTCCACAATGGTTTTCACCTTTTCTAGATCCATTTTCAGACCCTCTGCTGAGATAAAAAATCCCAAATACACCAGTTCACGTTTTGTAAAACTACACTTCTTCAAGTTGAACAATTTCTCCTCCCTTGGCTTTTCAAAAACTTGTTGAATATGCATCAGGTGATCGTCTAACATCTTATTGAAAATTAAGATTTCATCCAGGTAAACAATGAAAAACATACCCATAAATTCCTTCAATACTTCGTTCATCAATCTCATGAATGTGTTGGGTGCATTGGTCAACCCAAAAGGCATGACTAACCACTCCTACAAGTCTTCCTTGGTCTTGAAAGTTGTCTTCCATTCATCTCCTTCTCTGATTTGAATCTGGTGGTAACCACTCTTCAGATCAAACTTTGTGAAATAATCAACTCCACTCAAGCAATCCATAATGTTTTCCATCCTTGGAAATGGAAATCGATACTTGATTGTGATCTTGTTGATGGCTCTTGAGTTAGTACACATTTTCCATTCCCCGTCTTTCTTAGGTGCTAGTACTACAAGTACTACACATGGGCTCAAACTTTCTCTAATCAATCCCTTTCATAAAAACTCATGCACTTGTTTGTTCAACTCCTCACTCTCCACTGGAGTCATTCAATGAGCTTCCTTATTCAACAAACTGGATCTAGGAATCAGGTCCATCTAATAACTAATCTTTCTTATTGGTGGTAATCTTTTAGGAACATTATCAGATATAATACTCTAGAATTCATCTAGTAAACCTCATACTTTTGTAGATATATCACTACTAGATTCCTTTTCAAGTCTTGGAATTAATGCAAAACATATGGGCTCATGTTTCATAGCTTCCAGGAATTTCCTTCCATCGACCAAAAAAATTCATGCATAGTTGTATACCTTCTTGTATGCTTCCTTTAGAGGCTTCAACTTATGTCGAACTCCATCCTTTGTTAATGAGTAAGTGTTCACATGTCCATCATGTATTGCTAGTCGATCAAACTGCCATGGTCAACCCAACAACACATGACAAGAATCCATGGGTATCACATCACATAAAAACTCATCCCTGTAGTTACCAATTTTGAATTTTATTAGGCCCTGTTCATTGACTAGGACCTTTTGATCCTTCTGCAACCATGCAATCTTATACAAACTCAGGTACCTTCTCCTCTCTAGTTGCAATTTGGTGACCATTTCTTCTAACACTAGATTGCTAGTTCTACCTCCATTAATGATGACATTGTAGACCTCGCCTTCACATTTACAGCAGGTGCAAAACAAATTCTTTCGCTAGTCGAGTTCCTTCTCTTCATTCACCAAGGTCCTTCTGACAAAAAGGACTCACCCTTTTTTGCATCTTTAGACTGTGAGGACCAAGTGTCTTCATCTACATGGGCTACTCGCACCTTACCTTCTTGTCTCATGTTCATATTCTCTTGGTGCTCCAGGAACTCATAGGCCCTATGTCCCTCTTCACCACACTAGAAACATGTTCCTCTGAAACCTCCTCTTCCAAGTCTGCACCCAAACCTTCCTCTGCCTCTCTGATCTCCACTATTTTGATCATGAGGCTGATATGAGTCATCTCTTTGTTGATCTTGACTGGTACTAGATCCTTCACCTTTCTTATAATCACTACCTCGACCTCCACATGGTTGTTTACCGGTCTTTCCACCTCAACCTCCTCCTCTTTTCTTCCTTTCAAACCTCTTATTCAGTCACTCTTCAACCTTTAGAGAGAACTGATAAGCATCCTCAATGGTAGTCATTCTTACCAGTGCCAATTCCTTTTGTGTACTTGGCTTCAGCTTGTTGATATACCAAGCAACCTTCTCTTTGTTCGCCTCTGAGTGTCATGTGTGAATCAAAACCTTGTGAAATTCCTCAATGTATTCTTTCACCATCGTCATTCCTTGTCTCAAACTCAACATTTTCGTTAGTAGCTCCAATTCATAATCAACAGGAATGAACTGCTTCTTTAATTTTTCCACCATTCAGTCCCATCTGGAGATTTTATCTTTTCCTTGTCTACCTCTTTCCACCATATACTTGCATGACCTTTTAACTTGGTCTTTGCAAACTTTACTTTGTGAGGGTCTTCAATCTCCTCAAATTCAAAAAATGCTTCCATATCATTGATCCAATCAATCAATTCTTCTGGATTCAGGATTCCACTAAAAGTTGAAGCTTCCATTTTCATTTTCTTTCCTAGACTGGATATTGCTCTTAGCAATCTTAGCTCTCCAAGATCAATCTAGTCCTACTCTTCTTCTATCTCCTCTTCAGTCTCATCTTCATTGTCATCTCTTTCCTGATGCTCTCCTCTTCCTCTTTGGACTTCTTGCAAGGCTTGCATCTACCTTATGAGGGCTCTGATTTCATCTCTAGGAGGATCTCTGCCTCCAGCACCTCTACCTCTACCTCTACCACGCTGGGCCATTCTTGGAAGCATTTTGTTCTCAACCCACACACACAGGTCCTACTACAACTACCTCACGTTCAACACTCTGTTACAGACTTAGGAAAACCTGGCCTCCACTTACCCACATAAATCCAACACACACACATAAAGAAAGAACAACTAGATGGAAGAAGAGAACAAATATTTCTTTTTACTATTGGAAGAGATGACAAATTGCATGCCACCTTATGGGCTTCTTACATGCATCTACAGATGGAAGATCTGAACTCTCGCTTTGTTCTATTTTGTATATTTTTTTTTCTAACATTTCAACTGCCCCCATGCATAGAGATTCCATCGTTTTTTATATCTCAATCAAACTCTCTAGGTCGGCCTTACTTGTGTCGTAGTTACCATCATCATCCAATCAACACTTGAAGTCTCCAAATCATTACATCATAATCAACAGTCCCCATGGGTTGGCCAATGAGATTGTATTTCACAACAACGATGTGAAATACCCAATATTGCTCCACCACCCATCAAAATCTAACTTTCCATCCACCACTATTGACTGACTCCAAGCATCTACCACCATTAGACTATCACCCAAACTCTAACTTCTCTCCCACCGAAACCATCATGTTACACCAATGTCACTCATTGCTCCATTGGTAAGAGTACAAGCCAACTCCAACCGATACAGGGAAGTCTCGTCGAGGTCCCCATTCACATTTGAAGAATTCCATTGATCTATTAGGGAGACTCAAGGTAGAGTTCTAATGACGATGTTCACTTCCGCTGATAATACACATACCACTACTCACCAAGGATATCTCCCCATTGTTGGAACACTAGACATTGTCTTGCTACTAGGTAATCTTCACATTGATAACGAAAGGGATCACCAAGTCAGGAGGTTAGAAAAATTGAGAACCTCACGACATAGGTTCCAAAAACTTAGATACCCAAAATTCGCTAATGAACTCCATCCACTAAGTTGCTAAGTCAGGAAGTTAGGGAACTTGTGAACCCCACGATATGTTAGAACAATTTAGAAGTCTATGAATCCTCACAACCTTGGCCCTTATTCGAAACAAAAAACACATAATTTAGGTGACGCAAGATTGCTCTTCGCCTAGAATGCTCCTGCATCAGCAATGAAGAACACAAGATTAGGAGTGCATGGTCAAGTGTAGATGAAAAAGAAAACGTGGAGCATTGAATGCTCTAAACTATTTGTTTAGGGTGGTGAGGCTATCATAGACACATGGTCATCCAATCCACTATATGTAGATGTGTTCACTGATTAAGGAGGCAGATGGGCTCCACTTTCAGGCAGAGGGAAAAATGGGCCCGTTTTGGACAGGTTGAAGTAAATGATGCTTGACAGGTGGCAGGGTGCTCATTTTTTTTTAAAAACAATAGTAGGCCCGATACACAAGTAGTAGGGTGATGTGGCGGGAAATTTTTTTAATTTTTTTTGTCCACGTAGACCTCCAAAGTTGACCCGCCCTACTTTTGACCCCTCTCCCCAACACAAAAATGAAATTATTGTAAGACATATGCTCCTAATGTATAAAATACCATAAAGCATGTGTCACTAAGTGATTTTAATAAAACCATTCACTATTGATGTTCTAATAGGTCATTTCAAAAGAAATGTGTTGAAATATAAACATTGACATCATTTGAATTTTTCCTAAATAGAATGTACTTTATATTTTCTCTTGATTTATTAAAATGAAAACATGAAAATTAGTTGTGGAAGAAGGAAGATATCTTTATTTATTTTTTATTATTTTTTATATTTTAAAATAATAAATACTTTTTAATGTAAATTTTGAATTTAATGTTAAAAATTAATTTATTAGTAATAATTTATCACAAATAAATTTAATATTTAATGTTTTAACCATTTTTAATCTTGTGAATAGAATTAATCAATTGAATATGAAATGATGAATTTGAGTGTCTATTTTTTTAATTTTTTTTTTTATAGTTAAATAACTGCAATATGGGGCAACACCCTATATTGCTTTCTGAAAGATATTACAATGGATAGTACATTGATCATAGACTCCGCATACTATCCTTCACCTTGATAACCACCTAACTTAATATTTTTAGGTCAAAAATTCTAGGGCCAGATACAAAAGCCTAGAAATGTTACATATATTGTCCTAGACCAGAGTGTAGATTAGCCAAATTGACACCAAAAAACCCTATTGAAACTTACTAACCATACTAGGCAGACAAATTGGAGAGACAGCACTATATATATAGAAAAATTAAGAACCGCAGTTAATACAAAAACCTTTAGACGCAGTTATGACCCTACTCATCATTTTTTCCTTGTCGAGTCAAAGCACTTTTTGCTAGGATTTGAATCATATTTGAAAATCTAGACTTCCGTGGCATGAGCCAGACTATTGGCCTTCTATTCTGGATCCCGCTCATCATTTTTACACCATTCCTCTCCCAACCCTAGTTCCCAATCTTCCTCATCACTGACCACAATCTCATTCACTAGCTCTTCGTCCTCCACATAGCACAGGGCCCAACCGCAAGGAAAATTGGTGACCAAATTCACATCATGAATCAAGAAAAAGATGCTACGCTCACAAACGTCCTAGAGCTTTTCATAAATTTTAGGCTCTATGGTTCTAATCAAAGGAAACTTCATGATCTCCTTGTTGTGCATGCAAATCATGTAATAATTTTGAGGCATGGGAATCAGTTTGTTTTCATCCACATTGTCTAAAGCCGCATCAATTTCCACTAACTAGTCATGCTTGAAGATCATTTGAGTAAGCTTTTTGGTGATCTCCTTTGAAACCTCCATCTACAACATAACTGCCAAAAACATAGCAGGAATTTCAGAATTGGACCTTTCCCTATGATAAGCTTGTAAGAACTCAGGACCTAGCACCTGCTTTACTTCCTAGAGGATTACTGGATGTAGAGACCAAAGCATCCCCTGGAGATGCTTATCCAAAATTTTGCCTCTAAAATCATGTTGTCATTTATCCAAACTAAGAGCCAACAGAGTCTCCATTATAAGTTAAATGCTGACTGCTAACTCTTGTTGGAGAAGGAACCTGTAACCCACCTGTCGCTTTGTCGTTATAGATATATAAACTATATTTTGAGAGGCTTCTTTAAGGTAATAAAGTTGCACTCAACACTGAAACCAAGGCCTAGCATCACATTATTAGGAAGTAAGTCCTTTGGCTGCCCGACTATTACACATGAGATCTTTTGGCGTATGACATAATTATCCCAACTCGTCGCTGACAACAAGGCCTTAATAGATTTCCTTCCACGTACTTTGCACATTTAAGGCTATATCCTTTTGGATTCAAAAATGTTGATTTACAAGGCACTTCCCCAGGCCTAGGTGGAACCATGGTGAGCCCCAAGTGAGAGTTACTTTACACTTGCCCAGCCACATGGAAACCACATGAGTACATTCTAGGGGTGTCATGTAAAACCAACACCAATAGAAAACTAACGACACTGCAAACATATGTGAGCAAGTCCCATAATAATCTAGTTGTTGAATTTCAAAATTTCTAGGTATTTGAAAAATCTTAGCCTTAGTTATTGCTTACTGCTTCTTTCGCCATAAAGTCCGCTCTTTGGTTCCCTTCTCTGAAAATATAAGATACTTTATAATCTTTGAACCCACTCAGAAGGTGTGTTATTGCCTGGAGCCAGTGATTAGGTTTCCAATTGGGACAGATGTTCTGTCTTATCGAGTTTATAGTGATTAGGGAGTCTCCTTCTAACTAAATCTTTTTTTCCTTTAAGTATATACCTAACTGAATTCCCATTAAAGCTACTTGGAATTATGCCTCATTGTTTATACAGATTCCCAAAGGTTTGGAATTCTCTACCATTGTTTCCCCCTTCTCATTTTTGGCTACACATCCAGCACCGCTAGGGCCCGAGTTGCCTCTAGATGCCCCATCAAAGTTTATCTTGATCCAACGTCTTTTCAGAGGTTCCCATTTAACTTCCCTTCTCTTTTGTTGGGATTCCTTGTGACCTGGCCCTGCAATTTTAGGAAAAAGGAGCCCTTTGAAAGCATGCTTCATCTAGTCATCCCAATTTGAATATGTACCTTTCTTCCCTAAGTTTGATTTGACTACTTCATTTACTATTTCAGTGATCATTCCTTCGATTTTCTCACACAACTTTGTTGGCTGCATTTCTTTGTTTTGAAAGATCCTTTTGCTGCGCTCCTTCCATATTTCCCATATTATTATTGAAGGGGAAATGGGCCAAATACTGTCAAAAACCACCTTCCTTCTAGGAAGAGGCCACATATTGAACCATGTAAGAAGGCATTTTGGTAGGGGGCTTTGCCAATTGAGTTTTCTCATGAAATGATGCCAGCATTGCATTGAATAAGGGCAGTTGAGAAGTAGATGATATGAGGTTTCATTATCCTTTTTACATAAAATACATCTCCCTGGACCCTAAATTTTGAAAGTGGCTAATATGTCCTCAAATAAGATATTCTTTTGGATTGCCAGCCAAGCAAATACCCCAGGTTTAGGTACACAATTTCTCCCCCATAGTAGTTTTCTTGGCCAATTTTTCCTTGACTCTGCTTGTTCCTTTAGCTTGTAGCCAAACTTAACTGCATATATCCCAATCGAGGAACCACACCACCTGATAATGTCTTCTCGATTGGAGGGAAAAAAGGTTCTTTCTTTTAATATTGTCAATAGAGCATCCTTCTAGTTCTATGGGGCTTCTAGATCTTGTAGAGAGTTCCATTCCCATTCTAGAACTCCCTCCCTAACTATCATCCTTCCATAGTTGCATACCTTTTCACCCCAAATTCTTTGAGTTTCTATTCTGATCAAGTCTAGCCCAGGAAGAGTTGCTAAAGCTTCTTTCCATTCCATGAATCCTGCCAAAAGGATGTAGACTTGCCATCCCTCAACTCCCAGGTCACATGTTTAGTGATTATATCTCTACATTCCAAAAAATAGTTCCAGATTGCCGAGCCTTAAGGAGGGTTCGAGATTCTAAGGATTTGAGTTGGAGAGTCTGAATCTAGATATTTTCTCTGCAAGATCCTAACCCATCTTTGATTTCCTTTTGCATACATTTCCCAAACCAGTTTTGCGCCTACTGCCATGTTCATTAGTCTTAATTGTCTAAGCCCTACTCCACCAGCCTCTTTAG
This sequence comes from Sequoia sempervirens, assembly GCA_007258455.2. NCBI lineage: Eukaryota > Viridiplantae > Streptophyta > Pinopsida > Cupressales > Cupressaceae > Sequoia > Sequoia sempervirens. The sequence continues at coordinate 14,817 of VDFB02216361.1, forward strand.
AGGTTTAAACTTTTTTCCAGGCCACAAGTGGAAATTTTTGATGATCTCCTATGCCACTCTAGAAAAATTCCTAAAAATTTGATTAAGCTTTTCATCCACTGCTATTGGAATTTTTAGGCATGCCATTGAGTAAATTGGTATTGTTGAAAGAACTACCTTCACCATCAGTAATCTTCCTGCTGTAGAAAGCCATTTCCCTTTCCAAGTCCCCATCTTGTTCTTGCAACTATTGATTAGCTCTTCCCAATAGCATTTATTATTGATGCCTACAAAAAGGGGGGTGCCCAAGAATCTACTTGGAAAGTTTTCCACTCTCAATCCCAAAATTCTTGCTAGATCTCTTTGAAGGCTTGGTTGAGTATTGAGAAAAAAAACCTCAGATTTATGCCAGTTTATGCTTTGTCCTAATGCCTAACAATATTCATCCAAAAAGGATTTTATGAATATCACTTCTCTTCTGCTAGAAATTCTGAAAAGAGTTGTATCATCAACAAATTGTTGATGTGTTGAGTTTTCAACTCCATTGGAAACTTTCACTCCTTTCCATTTTCCTTCCTATCTTAGAGTTGTTATCCCCTGACCCATAACTTCTTCCATTATGATGAATAGAAAGGGGGAGAGGGGATCTCCCTGCCTTATCCCTCTTGAAGATGAGAAAAAACCCTGAGCTGACCCATTAACCAATACTAAGAATTTTACCATGGAGATACAACTTTTAATCCATTTAACCCAATCCTCTTGGAAGCCAAACTTCCTGAGAACCTCCAGTAGGAATTATCTATCCACCATATCATATGCTTTAAGAATATCCAGCTTGATAATCAAGCATGGATCTCTTACCCTTCTGGCCGAGTGGAGGGTTTCATGAGTTGATATTATGCCTTCTACAATTGATTTTCCTGGGGTGAAACCACTTTGTTCCTCTAAGATAATGCTATTCAGAACTCCCTTCAGTCTGTTTGAAATTATTTTAGTAATCACTTTGTAACTTTATTGCATAGGGCAATTGGTCTATAGTCTCCCATCTTCATAGTGTTCTTTTTCTTTGGGATCAATGCCAAGAATGTGTGATTTGTTGCTCCCAACATGGTCATCTTTTTTCTTGATTCTTCTGCTGCCAGATATAGATCTTCTCCTACTATTTCCCAAATTTTTTGAAAAAAGCAAGCTGGAAAACTATCTAGGCCTGGCGATTTATCTGGATTTAGTTGAAAAGTCACCTTTTTCACCTCTTCTTTACTTATTTGGTTGAATAACATTTTGTTATGTTCCTCCCCTATGATCTTTGGGATTGAAACTAGCATTTTGTTCTTGAGTTCCTCACTATTCTCTGATGGTCTGTTTAATATTGTTTGAAAAAAATTAATAGCCTCCTCATTTACTTCCTCTAGTGGGCTAGTGATCAATCATCTCTTGTTATGGAAGTTATTATGTTCCTATTCCTATTGGTACTGCCATTCTATGAAAGTATTTTGTGTTGCGATCTCCTTCCTTGATCCATGTTTCCCTACATTTTTGCCTCCAAAAGCACTCTTCTCTTTTCAATATCTCTAACAATTCTTCTTTAAGAGCTTTTTCTGACTCAAAGTCCACCCCATCCATTCCTTTGTCTATGATATGTTCATTGAGAGTGAATAGTTCTTTGGTCACCCGATCTTTCTCATGAAAGATATTCTTGAAGAGATCTCTATTCCACTCCTTTACTTTATTTTTCACATAGTTCATTTTTCTGTTCAGAATATATAAAAAAGAATGGTTCCCAAGTTGGGGCTCCTTCCACCATTTCCTAATCAATTTTGGAAGCTTTTCATCTCTGAGCCACATTTTCTCAAACTTGAAAGGGAAGCCAGTGGGCACTATGTATGGCTATATTAGTAGCTCCATTGGGAAGTGATCTGAGCCCACATGGGGTAAGATAGTGGCTTCATATGTTTGGTTGCCTCTCCCCCATTCACCAAATAGAAGAAATCTATCCAGCCTCTCAGCCATGTTTGTAAATCCTTTCCTTTTGTTTGTCCAGGTAAAGGTGCCATTTTTTGTAGTTATATCCATTAGATGGTTGTTGTCTACAAACTCTTAGAAGTCTTGTTGGACTCTTGTAATTCTCCCTACCCCACCTCTCTTTTCTTCATGGTTTAGGGTTGCATTGAAGTCACCTACTATGATTCTTTTTTCTCCTCCATAGATCGAAATGTCTTGGGTGATTTGTTGCCAAACTGCTCTTTTCTCACTTGTTTGGGTGGGGCCGTAAGTATTGATTAGAGTGAATTGCTCATTTCTTTGTAACACTTTGCATTTTATTGCTAACCAATTCTTATTTTCCTCCAACAATTCTCCTGTTACTGTGAGGGGTTTCCAAATAACACCTAGCCCTCCTAAAGCTCCTTCTACCCTTACATAGTAGCCATCCCATTGTTTCCACCAACTCATTCTGATTTTGATCTCTTCTGAGTCCCACTTTGTTTCTTGCAATATAAATATATCCGCTTTTGATTGGTCAATTTGGCGCTTGACTATGCGCCATCTGTTAGGGGTGTTTAAGCCCCTAACATTACATGCTATGATTCTCATTGTGTCTGGGGAAGGAGAGTCTCCTTCCCTTTCTAGAGTTTTGTTTTCCATGCCGCATTGGCAGCTATTTCCAATTTGGCTTTGTTGGTTTTAGGGCCTCTCCTCCCCTTACCTTTTATATTTGGTTTATTTAGCTTGGATTGAATCTTTTCCAACATTCTTTCCTCCCACAATTCCCCTTCTTTAGCTTCCTCTGCACCCTCTTCATCTGATTCCCAATCTTTGCCTGATTTATAATCTGATTGAGTGTTTTCTTCCTTCTCCTTTTCCTCTTGATGGTAGTTTTGAGATGTGTTGCCTTCTTTGACACCTGTCTCCTCCTTTTCCTTTGATTCCTCTACTTTTTTTTTCTTGGGCATACTTGGATTCCGGACTTGTGGAATCTAGGTTCTTTCTAGTGCTCAAGACTTCTCCTATTTGTGATGAAATGACTTTCTCCAAGTCTTTGGTGTGTTCCAGGAGAGTGCTCAAATCCTTTTGAGCCTGCAAAGTTACTTCTTTGGCCTTTGACATGTCTTGGCTTAAGATTATATTTTCTTTCCATTCAAGGTCTCCCAATTTTCTTTTTTTGGGGCTCTTTCCAGACAGTTGTTCTAAGCCAACACCCCTTAAATCTAGATTACCTCCAAGTCCACCAAAATTCACTAATGGATCTATATTGACATTTTTTTTACTACCAGGGGTATCCACTTCTGCTATGCCAGAGCTTTTGATCTTAATGTCCTCTTTGGAAAGACACTTCCCTAACTTGTTGACATCACTCTTAGCTATTTTCTAAATCCAAGACCCAAACTCAGAGATGATTTCCAAGCTCTTATAGATCCCTACTCCTTCCTCAATCTCTAACAAGATGTTTGGTTCTACATCTTCTTTCCCATTTATGAAATCTTCATCTATTCCCAAGCAAACCCCTAAGGAATCACCAATCTTAGTCATGGCCTCCACACTCCAATATTCTGTTGGGAGGTCGATTAGTTTTAACCATGTTGGGGTTTGTTTGATCTTGTAATGCCATGGGTCAAAGTTGGATTCCCAATTTTTACAATGAAAGTTGTGGCCATTAAAGAATAGGGGTTTACCAAACACTATTTGTTGTATTAGATTCTAGTCTATGCATTCTATCAAGTAGAAAGCATTAGGAAGGGGATTAATACTTACCTGGTTTTTGAAGTTTTGTTGCCACCATTTCATAATTTCTTCTTTCGGATCACCTGGGCTGCACCATTTCACGAAGAGGGCACGATCGTATAGCCTCTCCATTCTTCCCTTTATGATCTCCGTTGGCATTGTGAAAAGCTTACTCCCCCAGGGCTTGGTATTCATTTTCGATCCATTTACATTCCTTCTTCTGCCGCCAAAAGGGCCTCCCCTTTTCCACCTTCATTTGGGATTTTGATGATTTAGATCTCTCAGAGGTTCCTTGTTGTTCCAATGGGCTCCATGGTTCTGGAGATTGACCCTGTGAGTGTGGTCTTCTCCCAAGCAAAAATCCTGGGGGCTCTGGCTGCTATTGTTGTCAATATTCTTTTGGCACAAGTCTTCTTGACTAAGGTTGTTGTACTGGCCAAATTTCTTGTCCCTAGTGTTGCTCCAGTGACTTGCCCCTGGTGCCCTAGGGCTTCCATTTTTCCTGAACTGCCCACTCTTGACAACGCCAGTGTTTAAATTTTCCTTTGCTATCCAACTGCCCAGATTTTGTGAACACCGCCTTCCTTTCCAATGATCACTATGGAAGCCATTCCTCTGATCGATCTGATTTTGATTATTCCCATAGTCATCTTCCTGAAGCTTGTACCAGGGATTGCATTTATCAATCCATCTCCCATTCGAGAACACCCATTGAGGAATGTGAGTTGCTTTTTTTCCCTTGTCTGATTCGAGCCCTGTGTTCAGAGGCTTAACCTTAGGTTCATCACCCCATCTCCTCTTCTCCTATCCCGGTTGCTTCCTAATGTGATTCACATACGCAAAAATTTGCTCGACTCTCCACCTTGTGCCATTTTCCCTCGATTATCTATTTTTAATTTCTGTTTAAAATAATAAATAGAGTAAGATAGGAGAATAAAAATTGTATTACTAAAATATTTTTATATGTATTAATTTTCAAATTTCATATAATTTAGTGATCTTAATATCTTTTTGATGTGGTTTAAAGCATTTATTGAATTTTCATTTTATAAAAAAATATCGAGTATATTATAAGATATTTATTTTTAAAAACTTATTTAATTTTAAATATTAATTATGTAAATTTATGCAAAGATTGGAGAGAAAGGTTTAGATAAAAAAAAATTAGTAGTTATGGATTTTTTATTTTTCTAATTATTTTAAATTGTAAATTTTATTATATAAATTATTTAAAAAATATATAAGTCATTATTTATTTGTTTCAATATTAAAAATTTTGGAGATTAAATTTGTAAGAAAATATAAAAAAGAGGGAAGGAAATGTGTATAGTCATGTAACATATTTGATAATGCAATAGTTGTATAATTTTAGTCATCTCCCTACTTTTATTTTTCATAGCTTTTTTCATCCATGGATAAACTATAATAGCTTTATCATTATATAAGAAGATCCTAAATTATTATGTATGATTGACTTAAATGTTAAATGGGGTCACTTGTACTAATAAAATTCAAACAATAAATCTATATAAGCAATTGCACTTGATCACCCTTTTGTTAACTTAATTTTTTTAATAAAAATGTTATTTTTATATTCATTTATGAGAGCAATCCTTCAAAACAAGTTTGAAGCATAATTTTAGATACACCTCTAGGAAAAAGTAGTCTAATCTTCTTAATACACAAGACACATCTTCCACCTTTTTTTTAGCACAATAACTTTATTTCTTCTTGAGGTTGTTTATATAGATTTGTTATTTAAATTTAAAGAATACAAGTGGTTTCATGTAAATTATAAATTAAGAATAAACTAATAATTTATTTTCTTCTATGTTAGTGGAATTGCTACAACTTTGAGATTGAAAATAATTAAGAAAAAATAATGAAAAATATGTCATATGATTACAGATTTCTTTCCATCTTTTTTACATTTCCCTTAAAATTTTATCTGTAAAATTTATATATATGTATTTTCCTCTTAAAATTTATATATTAAAAAATTAATTATTTAAAATAAAATTAAAAAATAAAAAGTCATAAAACCACTACTTCTATAAAAACTCTTTTTAAAAAAAAATGATTTGACTATACATATATAAGAGAGTCAACATGTTTGCTAAGATTGTAAGTTTTTCCATGATTTTGTCATTTGTTTATTTGTACACTAAATAAAATAAATATTTGATCAT
>VDFB02216362.1:0-21591 GCA_007258455.2 Sequoia sempervirens
AAAAAAACAATCAAATCAAAGACAAAATAAAAACAAAAGGGAGAAAGTCCTAATCTCAAGTCAGGATCTTCACAGTAGTATCAGAGCTAGCATTCTTGCAAGCCTGTGTGTAGATTTGGGTTATGAACGAGGACATCCTAGATATCAACCCACTTGACATCCATTATAAAAGATTGAGAAGAGGGTTGGGGCCATTTTAATTCATGGGGGGTAGAGAAGAAATACTTGAGGGTAGCACCCAACATATTTTGAATGACCTAGCTAGAGGTCAACATGAATTAGCTCAACAAATAGCACAACTTATACAACAACTTGGTGGTGGTAGAAACAACAATGGAAATAATGGCAATAATGGTCAGAATGGTCATAATGGTTGTCATGGAAATAATGATACAGCTTAAAGCAATGCTAGGGAAGCTAGCAGGGTGACACCAAGGCTTCTTATGCCTCAATTCTTGGGGGAACATGTTGCTACAACCCAGGGGCAACAAGCTCAAGAAGAAGGTTTCACAGAATATTTCAAGGAATACCAAACTCTAGGGGATGAATTTCATGCAACAATTCCATTAGGATATTTTTGCACCATCAAGTACAGGAATAGGCCAAGAAACAATAATCGAGGGCAGAAAAATCAAGAGTTGCAGCGAAAGGTTGGGAAACTTGCAATCAATTCCTTTGATGGGTCAGGTAAATGTACAACTAGAGCTTGGGTCCAAAAGTTGGACACTTACCTGCAGCTTAATCCTATGCTGGAGTCTAAAGACATTAAGTATGCTACTCTACATTTGGATGGTGAAGCGCATGAATGGTGATACCATGGGCTTGTCGTATTGGGACATGCTAATATCACATCCCATTTGGAATTCACACAAAAATTGATAGATAGATTTGATTAGAAGGATCTTGAACTTCATTTTAGGGAGTTAGCACAACTTAAGTAGAGTAGCTTAGTAGATGCTTATATTTCATAATTTTAGCGGTTGGTAGTCATGGTGACAAATATTTTGGACCAACGGTTGGTTATGCTCTTCATTGAGGGTCTATCAAAACCCCTTCGTGTTTGGATCAAGGCTTTCAAAGCCGATTCCATACAAGATGTGATCAGTAGAGCTAGAGACATGGAGTTCTCCACATCTAACAACAAAACCCCTTCTAAACCTTTCGCCCCTCAGAAAAACAAGGGCAAGAAATATTTTCAAAAGAAGGGAAACAAGAAAAGTGATCCAGATGAGGAGTATCGCAAGGAATATAGAATTAAGGGAATTTGTTACCATTGCAAGGAAAGTTGGGAGCTAGGTCATCGTTGCCTAGGGAAAGGCAAGGCTCACCTTATTGAGGTTGTGTTTGAGGATGAGAGCAGTGATGACAAGCCTTCTCAGGATAATGACGACAACAGTTCAAATGAGGAGCAGCCTCAGGGAGAGGGTAAGAGTGGTATCATTGCTACCTTATCAGGCACTCCTAGATTCAACTCTTTTAGAGTTAGAGGATTTTTATAGGGACATCGCATAGCAATGTTGATTGATACTGGGGAAACCCACAACTCTATTGATGCTGCCCTAGTTGAGAAGCATACGCTACTCGTAGAGGACTTTGAAGGATTTAATGTGATGGTGGAAGATGGTTATAAATTGAGATGCACTTAGAGGGTCCCACAGTTGCCTATTACCTTGGGAAATTACACAACCACAAATGAATTCTATGTGGTGGATTTGGGTGACACTCATTCTATACTCGAAGTTCAGTGGTTACACTCCTTAGGGAAATATTCACAAAACTTTCAAACCATGGAACTTAAGTTTAGGACAATAGAGGGGTAGCGAGTAGTGCTTAGAGGCATGGCTACTGGATCTTGAACTAAGGTTGTGTCTGCTAGATGCATGGAGAGCATTTTTCAACATGATGATATATATCTTGGGCAACAAAGTGTTTGATTACCACTAAGGAGGCTACAAATTTAGGGCATCCATATTACATTGAAACTCAAGAGTTTCTTGGTAAACATGATAAGGTATTTAGAGAGATACCTCCAGGGAGACCACTTGATCATGGATTTGAGCATACCATTTAGTTGGAGGAGGGGGTGAAGCTCGTGATCACTACCCTCTATCATCATCCTAAGAAATTCAAGGATGAGACTGAAAAATTAATCAAATAATTTCTCGAGATGGGACACATTAGACCGAGCTCCGATCCATTTTCTTCATCTATGGTCTTGGTGAAGAAGAAGGATGGAACCATGTAGATGTGCATTGACTACCGAGATCTTAATAAGAAAACCATTAAGAATAGGTACCCCATACCCAGGATAGATGAGTTGTTGGATGAACTTCATGGGGCAGTGTATTTTTTGAAGATTGATCTTCATTCAAGGTACCATTAGATAAGAGTAAGAGAGCAGGACATACATAAAACAACATTTTGTTGTCACTATGGGCACTATGAATTCATGGTCATGCCATTTGGTTTGACAAACACACTTGCCACATTTCAGTCTTGCATGAATCATATATTCAATAAGCATTTGTGTGAATTCTTGTTGGTGTTCTTTGATGACTTGCTCATTTACAACCAGACTTAGGAGGAGCATTTGAGACATCTTGATGAGATCTTAAATATCAAGGAGGAGTAGTCACTCTATGCTAAGGCTTCAAAATATGAGTTTGGCCTTAGAGAGATATTATATTTGGGGCATGCGATCAGTGCAGATAGAGTGTGGGTCCATCAAGAGAAGATACAGGAGATACTTACTTGGCCACCACCTAGGACACTCACAGAGTTGTGAGGCTTCTTTGGATTGTGCAGTTACTATAGGTGGTTTGTGAGGGGATTTTCACAGTTGGGAGCACCTTTGAAAGATTTGACAAAGAGAAGTGCATTTAGTTGGTCAAAGGAGGAACAACAAGCTTTTGATAAGCTCAAGGAGGTGATGAGTAGTTTCCCAATGTTGGCGCTTTTAGATTTCACACAACCATTTGTTTTGGAGTGTGATGCCTCATGTGAGGGAATAGGAGTTGTGTTGATGCAAAAAAGATACCCCATAGCTTTTGAGAGCCATAAGTTGAGGGGACCGAAGAGACTATACCCCATCTATGATAAGGAGATGTTCACCATTATGCATGCTTTGTCAAAATTTAGATAGTATTTAGTTGGAGCGAATTTTGTGGTGAGGACCAACCACAATAGTCTCATATACTTCTTGGAGTAGAGGGATTTGAATGAGAGACAACAGAAGTGGGTCACCAGGATACAGGAATATGACTTTGATATAGAGTATGTGAAGGGAAAGAAGAATGTTGTGGCGGACACCCTTTCCAAGAGACCTTCAGTGTGTTCACTTTCAGAGATCTCCATAGATTGGAAGTCCCTCTTGTTGGTGGAGTACTCTAAGAATAAGTTTTCTTGTGAGTTGATGGATGGACTGATTTAGGATGATAGCTACAAAGTAGTGGATGATGTGATTTACGACAAGGATATGATCTACTTGGTGCCATAATCTAGATTGAAGGAGAAGATATTGCAGGCTTCTCATGGCACTCCCTTAGTAGGCCATCAGGGCTATTTCAGAACTTATAGACAGGCCAGAGAGAGGTTCACGTGGAAGGGCCTCAAGGACAATGTATTGAGACATGTCGGGGAGTGTGTGACTTGTTAGTAGAACAACTCCAAACATACACATCCAATCGAATTGCTACAACCATTGCCTATCCCAAAGCAGAAATGGGAGAGCATTTCTATGGACTTCATCATAGGTCTGCTTAAGGTGCATGGGAGAGATAGTATATTTGTGGTGGTGGATCGGTTGACTAAGTATGCTCACTTCTTTTCCATTCTGATAGAGTATAGGGCTCCATAGGTGGCTGAGTTATTTTTTAGGGAAATTTTCAGATTGCATGGGTTACCCCAGTACATAATTAGTGACAAGGATAGTATATTCATGAGTGCATTTTGGTAGGATCTATTCAGATTGGCAGGTACTGAGTTGACTCTGAGCACAAGTTATCAACCTTAGATAGATGGACAGAAAGAGATTGTGAACAAATGGATTGAGGGGTACTTGCACAACTACATGTTGTAGGCCAGCAATAGACATGGATTAAGTGGTTGCACTTGGGGGAGTATTTTTATAATACAACTTATTGTATGTCCATTGGGATGAGTCCTTTTAGAGCCTTGTATGGTTACGATGCACCTTCATTCATGGAGATGGCTTTTGGTGAGAACAGGGCTCCCAAAGCCAAGGATTGGATTCAGGAGAGTCAAGATATCTTGAGGGTGCTCAAGGATAACTTGTAGGTGGCACAAAATCAATAAAAAAAATATGTTGATAGACACAAGATTGAGCGCAATTTTGAGGTCGGTGATTTGGTATACCTTCGCTTGCAGCCCTACAGACAATCTTCTCTTAAGAAGAGTAGAGATGAGAAGCTCAAGCCTAGATTCTATGGACTATACAAGATTATCAGGAGGTTTGGAAAGGTGGCATATGAGTTGGAGCTTCCTAAGAGCAATAAGATTCATAATGTATTTCATGTTTCGTGCCTCAAGAAGACACTGGGTCAACAAGTTACTTCTTCTTCAGAGCTCCCACCGCTAGATGAGGAAGGACATTTGCTCCTAGTCCCTGAGGAGATTGTAGACACTCAAGAGAGGAGGTTGAGGAATAGGGTAGTGATGGAGCATTTAGTGAGATGGAAATATTTTCCAGCCAAGGATGCCACATGGGAAAATTAATAGATTCTACAACACTTGAGCTTGCAATTGCTTGAGGACAAACAATTTCGAGAAGGGAGGATTGTGATGTCCCCTTCTCAGTAGGCCTTCAGGAGATCGCTTAGCCTTTTAATTCTCAAGGCTAAGGTTGAGTTGAGGGAATCATTTATTTAATTACTTAATGTTTGCCTAATTTCCAACTTAATCTAAAAGGGTGATATTGAGTAATTAATTAAATCACTATATAATGTGGCCTAGTGAAATGTTTTAAAAGCGACTTGTGAAATATTTGAAATATTACCTTGTAAAAGTCACTTATGCTTTGAATTATGGAAAAAATCATAAAGTGACTTAAGTAATAATATTAAAAGAATTATTTTGTAAAGATTCACTTACATTTTTTAATGGTGAAATACAAAAGGAAGAAAGGTAGAAACATAATTCGACACTTTGAATATTATGTATGTGTTTTCACGGGAAGAGCAGCGAGCTACTTGGTTTAGGGTTTGCACACCCTTGCAGATAAGTTTTGGGTGTGAAACTATCACCCCTAACTGGTAAGATTCAGAGGTTTTGAAGGAAGGAGAAATCACCTCGCATTTTGATTTTTTCCTTCACCTTTTTCTAGATTTTGGTTACTTCATGGAGGATGATTTTTGAGATGATTCAACAACTTGAAGGTGTGACACTTGTGGTAGCCACAGGCACAACTAATACAAGCATTTTGAAGCATATCCAAGCCATGCCTCAGAGAATATAGCAGGTTGAGTGAAAACGTGATTTGTTGGGTGAAGTCATTTTCAAAAGAAATCTCAGTATGGATGTGGTCATTATTAGAAGCTTTTTTTGGGGCGTCAGAACCAATATGATGCTAGGCACACTCCATTAAAGGTGAAACAATTATTTTGAAGAAGTTTTGTTCACCATACTTGCAAGTCGTGAATCTTGAAGACATCATTTCAGTTATCAGGCTGAGGCCAATCTTCTATGCCAAGTCTGGATATTCATTTGAGGTTTACCTTGCAGTCTGTATGTAATACTGCACTATTCATTTTTTGGGTGGTTCTTGGTTGAGTTGTTCCCTTCATTGTCTTGGCATCATTTTCTATATGATGAAATATGTTATAATATAACTTGAGCAATTTGAGCTTGCATTTATGTAATCTCTTAACTATTGTTAATGAAAACCTTGAAACATTGTTAATGGAGTTGGGTAGGGGCCAATTATAATGCCTGGGTTAATTTATGTACTGCTGTGCAAGAACTCAATCTCTTTACACTCAGAAATATAGACCAACATTTTGCTAGTTCTGATTTAGAATCTTTGGTTAAGGCTGATTTGAGAGTACTATTTCAATTGGTGGCCGTAAGTTGAGTGCTTGTATTAATAGATGAAACTCAGTGAAAGCAATTTGAAACTTGCAACGCCATTACTAAAAAATAAGTTCAAAAAATTATTCTTAAATGATTTAGTTTAGATTAGTTGCATGTCATTGTCAAGTTTGTAAACTCAAAGGGTAATGGCACACAAATTGTTGTTGCGATTTCAATAATATTTCTGAGTATCTCTTAGTTGTTGCAAGGTCTAGGCAAGTGGCTTAACATTGTATTCTGAATTTTCCTGTGTTGAATAAAAAATTGTCATTTATTGCAACAAATATTAGTTTTATTTTGTTGAATGTTGTCAACATTGATATCTTTAATGTATGCGACATACTTCTCATTACTGTCTGAAGCAATACTGAAAACAAATAAACAATCAAATCAAAGACAAAACAAAAACAAAAGGGAGAAAGTCTTAATCTCAAGTCAAGATCTTCACATTGAGACACATTTTCCCAACAGATAGACCTACAATAGGTTAGTCCACAAAAATAATAGGTTATTGTAGATAACATGTAGAGGATCATAACTCAATATTTCTCCATAATAATTGCATGATAGATAATAATAATTCTTAGATCATTCTTGCTTCTTCCCTTTTAATGTTTAAATGGGTATAAAACTTATTTATATACACATCTTGATTGATATTTTTGAATATAGGCCAACCTGGGATATTTTTAAATCACCAAAGACCGATACCAAAATTTGAATTTGAATTAGGACTCCATTAAGGTCAAGGGTACCCCACACCCTTGACTAGGTGCTTTTTGCTCAAACTTGCCAAGATGTTGGGGATTTAAATGTATTTTATCAATCTGGCCCTGAAACAAATAAATTATTATCATAACTAATGTTGTAGGAAAAATATGGTGTCAATGCAGTGTGAAATTTTTAGGGGTGACAATTTATGACTCTACACCCCCTACCATAATATATACCATAATAATAATAATAATAATAATTTCTTATTTATAACATTGGCATTGGTATGTACAAATAAAATAATTATAGAAATAGGATATAACTTTACAATGAAAATGTGTTGAACTTTATGCATCCAAATTCATAAATAATGATAGATCATAAACTAAAATGAAAATAACGACAAAGATCTAATGCAAACCATAACACAAGATATATATGGAGAAACTCTTACGTGCAAAAATATATACCCAAAGAGATTCAAGCTTCTAATATTTCTTCAAAATATTTACATCAATACAAATTCTTCCTTTGAATTCCTAAAAGACTTCATTACTACTATAACTTACAAAATAACTTATCTAACAACCTAGCCCAAACTCTAATTGATATGAGAATTACAAGGTGAAACCATGGTATAATTTTAGAAATTATTTACCTAAAGGATTTTTGGTGCCCAAATTGATTGGAATAAAAACCCAACACCCTCCCTAATAAAAAATGCCCCAACTATTATTAGTATATTACTTACATGTTGTCATAGTGTCATAACCAAAACTATTTGACTACCCAAACTTGGGCATCCAATTTTTCCTCATTATCCTATGCAAAAAATGCTTCATGACAAGGTTCCAACACTATCATAAGGTTCATCAAGATTCTAATGTAATCTCCCTCTTCCATGCTCTTACATGTCATAAGAATCTTTCACATGTAACTCCTATGAAGACTAGTCAAGATGCTTTTATACACCTCCCAAGATGCCAACACACGTCCGAACTTGAGTCAAGAGGAAATTTGAACACCTATGTTTTCATATGAGGACAAAATACACTAAAAGCTAAAATCTAATTAATACAATAAGGCAATCATAAAATTAATACATTTGAAAATTTTAGCACACATAATTCAAAAGTCAAGAATGCAAATACATTTGAAATTATATTAATTGAAATAAGAATATTAGAAAATAAAATAAGAATTTGATCCATCAATTCATAACAACGATAGGTATTTTCTACTCTTTGTGGATGAATATTCTATAAAAATGTGGGTCTATTTTTTGACTCACAAAGATCAATATTTTGAGAAGTTCAAATGATTTTGAGCCCTTGTACAAAGATCTTTAAGTATATCTCTTAGAGCCATATACACATATCAAGGGGGGAAATTCATGAGTAGGATTTCTTCCACTATCTCCAAGAACATGAGATACAAAGATAATTGACCGTGCTACAAATACACCTCAACAAAATGGTGTTGTAGAGAGGATAATCATACAATTGTGGAAAATGTGTGATGTATGCTAAAGGATACAAATCGTACTTGTACATTATGTGTTGAACTCGTTCACACAATAATGTATTTATTGAGTTGAGCACCCACCAAAGTTCTTGAAAATATTATACATAAAGAAGATTGGATTGGGAAAAAGGCCTTTATATCACAATTCAAAGTGTTTAGGTGTACAAATTTCATATATGTTACCAATACAAAGGAAAAAGTTGGATAACAATTCAATAAAATATATTTTTCTTGGGCATAATTTAGAGTCAAAAGTAGATATACTAATGTATGTAGTGGAAAAGAAGATGTACATAATTCGGGATACATTGTCTTTGATGAAGAACTGGGATGCAACACCTCTTCCTCACAATCTCCGTATGGTTCTTAAACATGGAGAATTTTTTAACTTGATGAAGAACAAGATTCATTTTCATTGGATGAGCTTCCCTCCCTTTCACCATCTCAATCCTCATCTTCTATAAAAAAAAATCTTCCTAAGCGGTATCCTTCAAAATATTTACATCAATACGACTTCTCCTTTTGAATTCCTACAAGACTTCATTACTGTACTATAACTTACAAAATAACTTATCTCACCACCTAGCCAAAGCTCTAATTGATAGGAAAATTACAAGGTAAAACCATGGTATGATTTTAGAAATTATTTACTTCGAGGAGTTTTGGTGCCCAAATTCATTGCAATAAAAACCCAACACCCCCCTTGGATAAAAAATGCTATAGCTATTATTGATATATTACTTACATATTGTCATGGTGTCATAACCAAGAACTTATTTGACTACTCTAACTTGGGCATCCAATTTTTTCTCATTATCCCATGCATAAAATGTTTCATGACAAGTGTCCAACATGGTCATAAGGTTGGTCAATATTCCAATGTAATTCCCTTCCATGCTCTTACATGTCAGAAGAATCTTATAAGGATTACATGTCAACATATGTCCAAACAAGTCAAGACAAAAGTGAAACACCTATGTCTTCATATGGGGACAAAATACACTAAAAGTAAAAATCTAATTAATACAACATTGATAATTAATATGTTTTAAAATTTTATCACACATAATTTAAAAGTAAAGAATGCAATACATTTGAAATTGTATTAATTGAAATAAAAGTGTAAAAAAATCAAATAAGAATTTGATTCAAGCATTGACTATTCACAAAAATCACCAATAGCAAAATATAGAAGTGATTCATTTTAAATTATTGAAGAAAAACTTTAAATATAAATTATAGTATTATAGGTCAACTTTGCTTAATTCTAGGTTTTAATTGAATAAAAATTTCACCTAAAATTACATCTTGCTGATGTATAATATATCTAGTATAAGTATACCTATCTACTAGTAGGAACTAATAATAAAAAGACAAAATCAATATTAAGATTAAGCAAATAATTTGGTACAATGACAACTCTTATGTTCAAGAGTTACTCTTAAACATTACAAATTCAACATTTAAACATCATATTTAACCAATAAAAAAAAAAACGCATTTCTCGCTTTTTAAACTGGATGAGATGTCAAATTATTATTAATTTTTTTACCATAAAAAATAATATTTAAATAAAATGGGTATAAAACGTGATATTGACAAAAATCCCATGGAGTAGCAGTCGATAGTGAATAGTGTTGACAAAAAGCGTGCCGCAATTCCACTCCGACCCGCTTCCTTGATAGTTAAAAATGTGACGTCAACCTTATCAAATTCACGTGTCTAGAATGGAACGGCCAATGAAGTAGGATCTTATCAAGAATTTAGAGCAAATACTTTTTCTCCTCACAACATAGCCGATTTCAAGCAAAATGGAAGACTCCTCGTCAATTTGGATTCTACACAAGTTTATAAATAATGTATTTCTTTTGTCAAAATTATGTGGTGGAGATAAATTATTTTGGATTTCTAAACGACAAATTCCTTAGGGATTTGGTTTTCTATTCATGCACACCTTCATAAAGTTTTAGTCAATGAGCTAAAAGGGGGAAATATGGGATCTTTAGGGTTCACCAAACAAGCTTTAGTATTCCTATTCATATGATTATGGGTTTAATTTGTTTATGGTTTAAATTATGTGGTGTTTGAGGAAGTAGTTTGAGTATGAAAATTTGTAGGTACATATTTATTCGAATGCTATCAAAATTATTTCAAATTTAATTTTAATGAAATATATTTGTAAAGATTTTGAATCTAAATTTAATCTCGGTAGAGAGCATTGGACTTTGTTAAGAGGGTTATATATATTTAAAAAAAGGTTTGAAAAATAGAAAGGACTTAGATTTATGTTTGTCAATGTTAAGAAAAGGAATACAAAGCACTCTTTAACACTTGCAATTTTAGTAATAATTTTTTTTTTCATAGACTCATGAATTAGATCTTCTTTGTTCTTAAGTAGCCCTGAAATACATAATTTTCTTTGAAAGAGTTGAAAAGACAATGTGTGAGAGGAAGAAATTCCAAGTTGTGACCATCATAACTCTTACCATTTTCTTAGTCTCTTGTATTAAAGAAGTCCATGCAATGAAATTTTTAAAGTTTTCCCTTATAATACCCCACATATATTCCTCTAACAACGAGCCAATAAATAGTAATTGGATTTTGCAATAAGCAATAGGAAATAGATAAGGTTGGACAAATGATTAAAATTTATGAAAATATAAATGGAGAAAATATTAACAACAAATACATTAAGTGTGACCATATTCATTTCCTATTAAAAATCAAGTACACAACATTGTGCACGAATTGAAAATCCATGTAACATATTTCAAGATCACTTTCATATGAAATTGCAATCTACATATTTGACAAATGCCCCCACCTTAATAGTTTCATATGAAATTTCAATCTACATATTTGACAAATGTCCCCACCTCACCACACTATTGTCATTTCAATAAGACAGTGATAATTAATATATTTGAAATTTTAGCATACATATTTTAAAAGTCAAGAATGCAACAAAATTTTGTAGTGATTGAAATGAAAATGTAAAAAAGGAGAGAAAAGAATTTGATCCAAACATTGACAATTCACAACAATAACCAATAGCAAAATGTATAAATGAGTCATTTGAAATTATTAAAGGAAAAATTAAATATTAATTATAGCCTTGTTGGTCAAAATTGTTTAATTCTGCATTTTAATTTGATAAAAATGTCACCTAAAAATACATCAAGTTACACCTACCTACCAAAGAAACTAAGAAGAAAAAGACAAAATCAATATCAAAATTGGTCGAATAATTTGATAGAATTTATATAATTGTAAATTCTTATGTTCTAGAGTTATTCTTAAACATCACTGCCTTCAATATTTAAACATGAGTTTTAACAAATAAAAATAAAACAAATATTTATCACTTCTTGAAAGAGATGAAACGTCTAATTCATATGAGTTCAACAACTCGACATTAATTATGATATTGCTATCAGGATTCAACCGTGTAGTTTCAAGTCAAACTCATTGACCCATCGACATTAATTTTTAGAACAAATAAATGTTTATGAAATGTCTACTAATATTAAAGTTTGGCATAAAACGTGATATTGACCCCAAGAAAATGGCATGGACTAGCAGTCGATACTGAAATCTGTTGACAAATAGCGTGCAGTTTTCCAGTCCGACCCGCTTCCTCAATAGTTAAAAGGGTGACGTCAACCTTATAAAACTCATGAGTCTAGAATATTGCTGATGTCAAGCAAAAACGGAGAACACGTTTGCTTAGTATAGAACTACAAATACGCGCATGATAATTGATAATTCACATCTAATGCAAGCATCTCTCTTCCATCTAATTAATATTATTATAATTCATGCATATATGCAGACTGTTCTAGTACTCCTGTATTATTATTATTTTAAGTGGAGTTGTCCCTTCATTCATTCATTATTATTAATTTGCTTTTGTTTTTATAAATAATGTATTTATTTTGTCAAAATTATGTGGTGGAGATAACACCAGACAGGCTCTTACACAGCTTCCTCACCTGGTAAATTCAAATCTATATTAATTTAAACTCAATCATCTTCAAAAATAATATATTTTTAACTCCCTTCACATCCCTTCTCCTGCGGTCGGTCCGATATTTTGAAGAACTTGAGAAAGACAAACACTTCATCACGCGAGGATGGACCCCACATTTTTTTATTGAATTTATCGCCTGCTATTGGTGGACCCCACAAACGATTATCCCTCTCAATACATTACGCAGCTATTAGCCTAATTGCTCGGGAGTTGGAGGGAGATCACCAACAAACATCTAATTGATTTTATTGCGCTTTCCTTCTCTCTTCATAATGGAGAAGAAGAGGAAAGCATTTAGTCATAAACGAGGGCTGCACAGGCACCTCCATGACCGTGATCACATCAGAACATCCACCAACTTTAGTGGGAGTTCTTCTCGGTCTCGAGGAGAATTGAAGGAGGGCGGCCCCGTGACAAGGAGTAACAGTTCGTTGCAGCGAACTCCCTGGCTAAATTTGGAGATGCCTACACTATTTAGCGGAAAAGCCTCGCCAGCTGAGTCCGCTGACAACAAAAGCCATGCAAAGTTACTCGTGAAGGTAACGGCCTGGCAGAGCATTGGGGACCTGCGTGTATTAATCTGTCGAGAAGCAACAGTACTGGACGTCATTAAAGCGGCCGTTGAATTGTATGCAAGGGAAGGGCGGAGGCCAATTCTAAACCCTGATCCGCTTTCTTTTGACTTACATTTCTCCCAGTTCACCATTGATTGTAAGTTGTTTTGTATTAAAATCTCCGGGCATATCGGTTATAGCTGCGCTTAAAAATGCCCTGTTTTTACAGTTGGAATTTGGTTGCAGGTTTAAACCCCAATGATAAGGTTAAGGATTTGGGGTCTCGTAATTTCTTCTTGTGTCCGAAGAAGAAAAGTAGTATCGGGGACGTTGGTTATAGAACGAAAATGGTGAAAAGATCAACGACGATACAGTCGTTGAAGAAATTAATAGATTGCTTTGTATAATTAGCGTGAGGGCATCCACAAAAATCCAATTTGTACCGCCATATTTGTAATATAAACATCATAATGTATCTTGAATTAGGCAGAATTTGAGATTTAGAAACTTTTTCCGTTACAATTTTACTGGTATAAATGCTTTTAAAAATCCGAAATCAAGGCTTAAACTTCATTTTCTATATTTTTGCCGACAAGATAGGTAGTTTTTGAAGTCTGGAAAAACATTGTATCAGATGTGTTGTTCTTTGCATCGGAATGGACGGATTGAGGTTAGCTGATTGTTGGGATTCGAATATTCTGAGAGCTACGTCAGAAACAAATTGTCATTGTTGGCAATGTGTATTTTGTTTTGTTTTATATTAGGTAATTAGCACATGAAGCTCCGTTTCACAGCCAAAGAATAGATAAAAACTCAACGAGAGGACCGATGTCGTGATATTCTTAAATACTTTGAAAGGTACTTTTTAAAATAAAAATGAAATTAATTATGCGGAAGGCGTTTCCTATTTGAACAATGTCCAGCTGACGCAAAAGATGCAAGGCCATGAATACAATCTGGTCTGTTCATAAATTTCCGTCGTTTTGACCGTTCAGCAGCTTTTATTCCTGTTAAAAGACGCTTTCTTTAATGTTTATTTTCCAAATGGTACATTAAATGGTGGTTAAGTATATGTACATCGCATGATAAATATTTTTTTTTCTTTGTCGACATATTTTTTATTTTTTGTTTATTTTCCAAATGGCCAATAAATCACAGAAAAGTACATTAAATGGTGGTTAAGTATATGTACATTGCATGATAAATATTTATTTTTTCTTTGCCGTTTTAATATTTTGTTTATTTTCCAAATGGCCAATAAATCGCAGAAAAGTACATTAAATGGTGGTTAAGTATATGTACATCGCATGATAAATATTTATTTTTTCTTTGCCGACATTTTTTTAATTTTTGCCGGCACATATATTTTTTAAATTTTTTCACTGGCATTCCTCTTGACAACGCATGACAAAGAAATTGTGAATGATTTTATTTTATAATTTTTAAATTTTCATATTGAAGCTCTTTTTGTTGGTGTTATAGTAATCATGGTATAATGTTCATTAATTATTATTAAATGGTACACATTAAATTGTATATAATATAACTACATTTATTATTATTTTTCTTTTATGCATATATTATATTAATTAATGGAGAAAGCGAACTTGTAGACAAAACACACCTATGTATGTAACGTTATATCATATCCACCATCCCCCATCACACACACTGGACAAAATGCCCCAACAAAAAAGGAGGTCGGGCGGACATGTCGCACCAACAAAAAGACTTGACGGTTGATCGTTAACTTCAACCTACCATGCCATGTCCCATCACTAGGAAAACGTGTCAATGCCAACGGGTTTTCAAAATAATATTTCAGAATGGACAAAAACCCAAAAAAATGTGGCATTCAAACCATTATTTGCAAATACCAAAATGAGGTCCCATTTTTGCTGTCATTTTCCACAGTGATGTTTTGTAGGTTGTTGGAGAGCAACAAGAAGGAGTTGTAGGCATTCGGGGGCCGAAGCAGTGCGGCCACCCTCCATACAAAAACACACTTGACAGGCGCGGGCACCTAGCTAGCTAGCAGGTATTTATATCCACCAGAAATATATGCCATTTTGCCATTTTTCCTAGGAACTGTGAAGAAATGAACGACTATTTGTTGCGAAGATGGGTTTTCATTGACATGAAAACAAAGGGTTTTCCTTGGGAAATGGGGTTTTCATTTGAAATGTAAAGTTGTTTATGTGTTTTTTTGTTTAGGGTTTTTTAATTTTCACTTCCTCCCATATGCTGGTTTTGAAAATTTGCACTTGCCGAATGAAATAACTAACAACCCATTGTGGAAATATGAGTGAAATAACTAAATAATGTTTATAGAAACCATAAACCATGTGAAATATATTACAATGTTGGAAAACACAATGTGGGTTCTAGAATGTGGTGCAGGTGCACCTATCAAAATGATTTCCAATGTTGGTCAATCTGTCTAGAGTTGGTATTAAGGTCTTTTGGTTCTAGGTTGGGTCTATTTATGCTAAATAAGGTCTAAAAAGACCATTTCATATGTATTTGGGTGGTTTAGAGTCTTAGGTGTCAAGTTGATAAAAAGTTGCACAAAAATGCAAATGTTGTCAAATGCAAAATTGTAAAAAATGCAACTTTCTAGGAAGTTGAAAGGTCGAGAATTTGAAAAACAGTTATGAATGTTTGGGTGGTCAGTTTTGAATAGTATATGTATAAAAAGCCTCTCTATGGCTCGAAGATGGTTGATGAATTGTTGGATTGAAGAATCCCTACATAATATAATGCTTTTTCTTCATATTTTATGTGTTTTATGAACTTTGCATCCACTGTATGGCCCCATATAGACAATAATTGATCTGAATCTTGTGGTGTACTACAGAGGCTTGTTTTAGCTTTCATATGAATCCATTTTGAGAGTCTAACACTCTTCTTTTTTTGGCTATTTCCTTCATTTTCTGTAGTAGCCATGTTTTTATAGTTTTAAAGGGTTGAAGGGCCTCTAAAATGGAAAAATGACCCATTTCACTTTATGTATTAACTGTATCTCATGGAATGGGTCCTAAGCATTGTAATTTAGGTGTTTGCATGATTTTGTAGGCATAAGAGTTGGGTTGTGTGAATTTGGGTGATGCCCTAGGGCTGGAAAATGTGTTTTTCCATGTGAAAATGGTGTGTCAATGAAGGGTTTTGATAAAAAAGTGAAGGATTTGTCTATGTGATGGTTTTGTGATCTTGTGCAGAGTAATTAGGAGGTGTTGGATGCATTGTTTGGGACTGATAAGCCTAGGTGGATAAATTTTCAGCAAACCCTAGTGTTTTGGGATGAGAATAGAAGTGATCCGGTGGACATTTTTCAGTGAAAATTGAAGTGTCTAATTTTTCTCCAGAATCTGCACCATCAGAAAAAGCTCAGTGTCCTGGTTCCAACGCAACTCGAACGGGGTGAAAAGGAGTCCGTTTGCACGAGTTATGGCTAGTCAAACCTTTGGTCAAACTGGGATCAGGGGCATCCAGGAAGCGGAAAAAATGGCATCGTCAAAAATCAATGAAACTGGTGTCATCACAAAGAGCATCGTCGAGACGATTCCGACGGTGTTCGTTTCGTCAAAATCGGACATCGTATGCTCAAGATGCAGCTGGTCAAACTTTCATGTTGACTTGGTGGACTTGAAGGTACAGTGATGACGTCATCATCTGTACTGCTGACGTCAGCATGTAGTACGAAATTCAAAATGGACCAATCCGAAGTTGACACATGGCAGTCCGTACGGTCCGTACAGGTCGACGTGGCGTGATGATGTGGCAGGTGACGTCAGCAAGGTCGACGAATCGGGCGTTGACACGTGTCCTCCGTACACACAGTCAGCATACACGTGGCACACAGGTGGCAGTGACGTGTTTTGCTCAGCCAGTCATATTCTGCCACGTGGCAGTACAGTCAGTGCCAATGTGGAGGTCGAGTCAGATTGGCTAGCAAATCATGTGGTGACACGTGGACACAGAGTCGCAATGTGTCATTGTTCAGTCAACGGCCTCAGAAGTCATGTTTCGCCACGTGAAGCTCGGTGTGCCACGGTTTCCGCTTTCCTGCGCCGGGTCGGTTGATTTCGCTTTGCAAAATTTTCGGTTGGTATGGGACTCGACCTCATAACCACCCGTATACGAGATTTGCGGTTGACCGTTCGACCACAACACTGGCCGCTAACTATAAATATAGTCAGTTGTGTTTTGTTATAAAGTTTGCGAGGATTGGCTATTAAAAGCCAGCGGCCGGGTTGGAACCCGCGACCGCCGGCCGAACAAAATGTTGATTAGCCAATATACCACCGATGGCGGTCTAGATATTGTATGTGTTCGGTTTGTTTTGATCAATTTTTCAAACCGATTCCCTTTTAATTTGAAACAAACCCCTATAATTTGAAAATAAAACAAACAAAGATCCTTTTAAGGATTCAAAAATAAACCACCTCAACTGTAAAAGCCCGAAATGAATAAATAAAGGGCTAAAATAAAGATTAAGGGGGATTTTTGAAGATTGTTTATATGTAAAAGGGAGATTTTTGCAGATTTTTATGTATTTTGGAGAGATAAGGTGGATTTGGAAAATATTCTCAAATCAATTGGTTGAAGGCCAATTTGAGCAAATTATTTGTATAAAAAGGGGGCTTGAGGTGAGGATTAAAAACAAGTTTTCTTTCAGGTGACGAAGTCTTGAAGCGGTGGAGATAATCAAAAGAGAGGTCTTGTGGAGGTTCTTTCAGATCATTCTCGCATATCAGAGCGTCGTTACGCTGCCGAAGTGCCTGGAGAATGATGGAGGTGCTTTTGTAATTGATTTGGAGATTAATCGGATCGGTCACACTCTATTGGAGTGGACCCGGAGACGTAGTCACTCTCGTGACGAACTCCGAAATCAAACACTGTTTGCACTTCTCTCTTTCTCTCTTTTTGTTTCTCATTTCCTTCATTTCTGTTATAATCACCTTGTTAATTCTTTTCATTCTGTTATTTCCTTAAGTTAATTTCGATCTAATTAACTTGAAATAATCATTGTAAAAGAATTGTAAAAGTTAAACATTTCAATACTGCAATCTAGTCTAGATCCTACACAGATCGAGTTGGTATCAGAGCCTAGTTGGCTTTTATTGCAGTTATTGTTTTTTTGAATGCTAACGAGATCCAGGATTCAGAAAGGTGAAGGCAAACTCGAAGACTTTAATCTTGAGATTGGGAAGCGTAGAACATTTCCGAAGATGTCAGTTTCTGGAATGGAGGTTCCTGAAGAAATCAGTGAGCAGGAGTTTCGAAGAGCATTCCTTGAGATGAAGGCAAAGGTGGACATTCTTTTTCAAGAGAGACAAGAACGGAAGGAACGTGAAAAAGGTTCGTCGAAGCAAGAAGATCGCAAAGACAAGAAAGAGGAACAACATGGAGATGGTGGCAAGAAAACAGATCACCCCTCTTCTTCTTCTCCTCCCTCTTCTCCTTCTCCTTCTTCTCCATCTTCTCCTCATTCTATTTCTTCTAATCCTTTCAAGAGTGGGTATAAACCTAAAATAAACTGGATGTAAAATTTGATTTGCCTAAATATTGTGGTGAACTTAATGCTGATAAATTGGATGATTGGATTCAACAAATAGAGGTCTACTGTAGAGTCCAAAACCTAATAGATGATGTTGATAGGATCCAATTAGCTACTCTTCGTTTAGGTGGTACAACTTTAACTTGGTGGGAGAGTAAGTCTAAGGCAGAAGTTTCACAACATGGTAGAGTCAGTTTAACTTGGGCAGAATTTATTAATGCACTTAAGAAGCAGTTTTATCCCTTAGGACATATGCAACAATTAATGATGGATTGGCAAATGTTTAGGCAAGGGAAAGGTCAAACTGTCCAAGAGTACACCCATGAGTTCAGGAAAAGGGCTATTGCTTTGAATGTTCCTTTGTATACTCAAGACACGTTGTTGAAGTACATAGGAGGTCTACATTCCTACCTTAGGCATTCTATCCTGGTTTTGAACCCTTGTAACTTGGATGAAGTGTCTGTTCAAGCAACACACTTAGAGTCAAGGGGTAAAGGATCTTTTATTGATAAAGTTGATAATGATGTAAAGAAATCTTCTAAGAATGTAGATACATGGAAAGGAAAGAAGGCAGCTACAGTCAAGAAAGATGAGAAGCTTTCTTGCACTCATTGTGACAAGGAAGGTCATGATGAAGAACACTGCTGGAAGTTGCATCCAGAACTGAGACCTAAGTGGGCTCAAAGACGAAATCAGAAACAGAAGGGTAAGGATAAATCCACGAATGTTGTTATGGATCTTGGTTCAGATTCAGATGATGAGACTAAGATAATAGCGATGGGTCTAAAAGGTAAAGCTTCTATTTCTGGTGTTTCTGTTGCTAGTTGTGCTTCTTCTTCTACAGTTAATGGTTTATCTGAAGATGCAAAAAGGAATGAGCTTTTTCATTTAAGGGTTATGGCTAAGAACACTAAAATTGATGCACTCATAGATAGTGGATCTCAGGTTAATCTGATTTCAGAAAGTGTTGTAAAGAACTTGGGATTAAAAACTACACAACATAAGAAACCTTATCCACTAGGTTGGATTTGTGAAAATGACAAGTTGCAAGTAACAAAACAATGCACCTTAAGGTTCACAATCACTAGTAAATTTGTGGATGAAGTACTGTTTGATGTAGTTTCACTGGATATCTGTGGGATAGTGCTTGGAAGCCCTTACTTATATGACAGAAAAGCAATCTTCTACAGGCAACAAAATCATTATCATTTGTTTAAGGATGGTATTCAGTACATAGTACATTCTCGCAAGATTAAGACTAATCAATCTTTTGCAAACACAGGGCAGTTAAAGAGGGTAGTTAATGCAAGTAAAGAGTTAACTCTTATGTCTGTCAGTACAGGTGGTTCTAAACATGAACTTGGAGTAGCTAACCAGGGTCAGATGTTGCAGGATGCACTTGCAGTACAGCATGAGAAAAGGATGCTTGAAAGCATTGATGGATCCTTGGGTAAAAATGTTTCCGTTGTGAAGGATCGATATGTTGTTGACTTACTTTCTTTCATTTCTGCATTATTGTTCAGCTTGATGCTAGTCAATTTTTGTTGGTTAGTGGCTACGACATTGGATGTAGATGTTTATGGAAGTGATAACATTATGTTTATGTTCAACAACATTGTTGCAGTCTTTATTGTGCTTGTGAGCCAGGTTTTCAGATGTACAGAGGATACAGGACAAGTGGGGAGGCCAAGTCCTCACTTATTGTCAGAGTAAATGCCACTTTTGGAGGTCCAAAAGGTCTTCGATGGGAAGGCACGTTCGGTGGACATTTTTCAGTGAAAATTGAAGTGTCTCCTTTCTCTCTAGAATCTGCACCATCAGAAAGATCTCAGTGTCCTGGTTCCAACGCAACTCGAACGGAGCAAAAAGGAGTCCGTTTGCACGAGTTATGGCTAGTCAAACCTTTGGTCAAACTGGGATCAGGGGCATCCAGGAAGCGGAAAAAATGGCATCGTCAAAAATCAATGAAACTGGTGTCATCACAAAGAGCTCGTCGAGACGATTCCGACGGTGTTCGTTTCGTCAAAATCGGACATCGTATGCTCAAGATGCAGCTGGTCAAACTTTCATGTTGACTTGGTGGACTTGAAGGTACAGTGATGACGTCATCATCTGTACTGCTGACGTCAGCATGTAGTACGAAATTCAAAATGGACCAATCCGAAGTTGACACATGGCAGTCCGTACGGTCCGTACAGGTCGACGTGGCGTGATGATGTGGCAGGTGACGTCAGCAAGGTCGACGAATCGGGCGTTGACACGTGTCCTCCGTACACACAGTCAGCATACACGTGGCACACAGGTGGCAGTGACGTGTTTTGCTCAGCCAGTCATATTCTGCCACGTGGCAGTACAGTCAGTGCCAATGTGGAGGTCGAGTCAGATTGGCTAGCAAATCATGTGGTGACACGTGGACACAGAGTCAGCAATGTGTCATTGTCTAGTCAACGGCCTCAGCAAGTCATGTTTCGTCACGTGGCGAGTTCTCGGTGTGCCACGTGTTTCCGTTTTCCTCAAGCGCCGGGTCGGTTGATTTCGTTTGCAAAATTTTCGGGTGGTTGGTATGGGACTCGACCTCATAACCACCCGTATACGAGATTTGCGGTTGACCGTTCGACCACAACACTGGCCGCTAACTATAAATATAGTCAGTTGTGTTTTGTTATAAAGTTTGCGAGGATTGGCTATTAAAAGCCAGCGGCCGGGTTGGAACCCGCGACCGCCGGCCGAACAAAATGTTGATTAGCCAATATACCACCGATGGCGGTCTAGATATTGTATGTGTTCGGTTTGTTTTGATCAATTTTTCAAACCGATTCCCTTTTAATTTGAAACAAACCCCTATAATTTGAAAATAAAACAAACAAAGATCCTTTTAAGGATTCAAAAATAAACCACCTCAACTGTAAAAGCCCGAAATGAATAAATAAAGGGCTAAAATAAAGATTAAGGGGGATTTTTGAAGATTGTTTATATGTAAAAGGGAGATTTTTGCAGATTTTTATGTATTTTGGAGAGATAAGGTGGATTTGGAAAATATTCTCAAATCAATTGGTTGAAGGCCAATTTGAGCAAATTATTTGTATAAAAAGGGGGCTTGAGGTGAGGATTAAAAACAAGTT
>VDFB02216363.1:0-36842 GCA_007258455.2 Sequoia sempervirens
AAAACAAAAAAAATTATTACAAATACCAAACAAAACTTACCTCTTGCATATCTTCATCGTCGTGGTGCCATATTTGTGAAGAAAATCGAACTCAAGTTGATCAAATGTGAAGAAATCACCTCCTCAACAACGCGAGCTCGTAATGCAAGGTTTTTGGCCGCGGGCGGAAATGAAAACCAGTAAAAAGCAAATGAAGAATGTTCACTTTTTTTTTGCTTTTAAAAAGCCATAACGCGTTCGCGTTATAACGCGAACGCGTTTTGTCTCATTTTTCACTTTTGTGGCCACAAAAGTGCGACCATCTTGGTGCACTTACCCTACTATCTCTTATTAATATTCATCTAAAAACAAATGCAAGTTATGAATTTGCAACTTAAATCTTACCTGTGTCACTATTCCAATGTCCCCCTCTCTAGCAAGAGATGACTCTATAGGGTGCGCTCCACTCCCCTGCGTCTGATCTATAATGTCCACATCATGGACGTCATAATACGAAGTGTCCAAGGGATGCTCAGCGGGTTGTACAAGAGGACCCAAGCATATCTGGTGGCACATAGAGCAAGTATGTGGCACAAAAATATGTGGACCTGAGGAGGATGATGCAGTAGCACTCAAGTCATCGCCAACATCATCATAATGTGGTTGAGCTACTGTAGAAGCATGTGAAACCAAAAGACCACTCAAAGAGTGAATAGCCTGGATAGTCTGTGCAACTGCATCCTGCATAATATCTGGATGATATACTGGAGGTGGCGAAGGAAGGGGAACATATGGGCGCGGGACTACTATAACTGCCCCTGGTCTATCCTGAGGCATACCTCCACCGACACCCTGGTAGGGTTTAATATCAAAGTAATTGACATGATGCCCTAACACAAACTCAGCATATAACTTTTTAATAAAGTAAAATGGTATATCACAATTGTTGTTTGGTGGTTTATCAAAAACCATACACCAACAATCCCAAAAGTTATCTACAATGTCCCTATTCATGCACCATTTTATAGAAAGTTTTGGTTTATTAACATTAACTGGAAAACCGATGCGGGGGTTAACAAATAAAGAGGCTATTTGGGCTTTGGTTATTTCGAGATCTTTCACATCATTGTAAGACAATCCACATGCATAATATTCCCTCATGTCTTCTTGCCACGAATGAAAGGCATTATGTTGGGTGGAGAGAGTTTCTATATTTTTAATTATTTCGTTCAATGTGTTTGTCATCTCGGATAATCGAGGGATTCTCTTATAAACATAAAAAATGCCCCTCAATTGCTGCAATTTTTCACCAATTAAGTCTTCAATTGATGATTGCAGAGGTGGTGGAGCGTTTGGAATTTGTGCATTTTCATTTCTCAGCTGGGTGGATCATTTGGAGTTGTGCATTTCTATTCTCAACAACCTGTGCACAGTTAAAGGATTTAAAACTAATTAATCTAATTAGAAGTACACACAATATAAAATGAAATTATTGTAAAATGCTAGTTTTTAATAAAAATCCAAATAAAACCCTACTTTTTTACAAAAATCTATAACAAACTCTAGTTTTTAATAAAAATACATAAACAACACTATTTTTTAATAAAAATCCATAAAAAACATTAATTTTTAATAAAAATCCATTGTAAACTCAAGTAAAAATCAATCAAAAACCCTATTTTGAAAAAAAAATCATAAAAAACTACATAAAACTATACAAATCTAATTGAAAAATTGATTAAAGAAAAAAAAATCCAAAATATTACCTTTCAAATCAGATATTTGTTAAATCAGATATCTGATATTCGCAACTCCTCCTCACTATGCGCCTACAGCTTGTCCAAATGAGATAAACGATTTTAAAAGCCCGCGGATATATATTTATAGGCACCTCAAATTGGATATCCAATTTGGATCGGATATCCAATTTGAAATCAGTGAATCGGATATCCGATATGTAAATCTTGGTTTGGACATTGCTTTGGAGCAATGTACTGACATCCAAGCAACAAAAAAGTCAACTCGGCGTTTTTGCGTTTTTGGGTCTATGAAAAACGTAATTTTTTTCCCAATGCCACTTTTTGGCCCACCATGATCTTGCGCATACCCATAAAGGTTTTGGTAGTGTGTTGTTTGGCAGTGTGTAGGTTGTCTAATCAATAATATCTTGTATCATGTTTGTCAAGACATGAATACTCTCAAATAGTTCATGTATTTATCATACCATGTCGAGTATGCAATAAAAAATGTTTGTGGTAGTCTGGAAGGATATCTTTTAGATAGAGAGATTACTTACTATGGGTGGAATTTCTTTCATAAATGCTTTGGAGATTTGTGATTTGGAAGGAGAGTATGTCTACACTAGTTTTATCATGTTCCCGAGTTTTTGATGGTGTGGCTCAACATGCAAGGAGTTTAAAATATCAGAAGTCTTATCAAGCTATTCCAAGTTCGAGGCAAGTGTGTTAACAGCTATAGGCATGCAGTAATGGTTTCAAGCGTGTGGAGTGAGGATAGGGCCTATTTAAGGTTCCCATGGTGGCACAAGACATCAAGTGTTGTTGATGACAAGATTGGACCCTTGTATTACACATTTCATGTAATTTGAATTTTGGTCCATCCTATGTTGTCTAGGTTGGTGTGAATCCCTGTTCGACATAGAGGAGTGTTAATGTAGTGTCATGTATATATTTCAAATGTTCAAATGCATCTAAGTATCATATTGTGATCAAGTGAGTGTGTCTAAGTGCATCCAAGTGTGTTTGAATGTAATTAATGTTTACATTGAAAGTACAAGAGTGGGATGTACAGTTGTGTAATGAATGGAAGGTATGTTGATGTAAGTTGTAGTTTTATTTCAAATTCGCTAGTATTTTTTTGTTGGTAGGTTGGTGTCTACTATCTTTTGTATTGTTCCGCAAGGATTGGTGTCTTTGTTTTGGGGGGTGATTGGTGTCTCCTGTAGGTTGGTGCCTACTAAATCATTTGGGGATTTGTGTCTCTACTAGGTTGGTGCCTACTTCATATTGTAAAAGATACATTATTATATTTTTTCTTTTGAGAGCTTCTCATTGTGGTTTTTCCCTTTTCGAGTTTCCACATAAAAATATGGTCTTGTGTTATCTTGTTTTGTTCTATAATTCTTTTACTTTTGGTTCAATGCTCTTCATGTTGAAAAACTATAAAGTAATTGTGAAGGATTTTAGAATTGTTGAAATTGTTGGATCTACTAATCACCCCCCTCTCAGTAGATTGTGTGCCCTTCAATTGGTATCAGAGCTAAGTTCCTTTGAAATATTTTAACAGCTTAAGGTAGATCTAGGATGGCACAAGATATTTCTTTTGGAAAAAAAGTATCAGTTTTTTAAGGATCTAATTTTTCTTTTTGGAAAATTAGGATGGAGTCATATTTGATGGATTTAGGTATGGACTTATGGAATTTTGTTATAGAGGGGTAGGGAATTCTTGATAACCATCCTAGGGATCATATTGGAAAGAGGGCTTATGAAATCAATGTTAAGGCTAGAAATGTTCTTTTATATGTGGTTTGACTAACACTGATTTTTCAAAGATGATAGATTGTAGAACAACAAAGGATCTATATGGGATAGACTGGAAACTATCTATGAAGGTGATGAAAAAGTCAAAGAAGCAAAGTTATAGACTTATGGAGCTCAATTTGAAGGTCTAAGGATGAAAGAAGATGAGAACATTGCTACATTTATGCTCCGGGTTGAAGAAATTGTAAATAATATTTGAGGTCTTGGTGAAACTTTGGAGGAGAAGAATGTTGTAAATAAGGTGCTCAGATCCTTACCTAGAAGGTTTGATCCTAAAAAAATTTCTATTGAAGAAGCTAAAGATATAAATACATTAAAGTTGGCTGAGTTGCATGGTACATTAAGTGCATTTGAGATGAGATTTGATAATGAATATTCTAGAAGAAAATAAGTTGCTTTTAGAGTGTCTCTGAAGTAGGGTGGTCAAGATTCTGATTATGGATCAGGTCCAAAAGAAACAACTTTTGTCAAAAAGCTATAAAGAGATTTTTGGTAAGGGTACTTTAAGTCTTGATGGTGGTAAAACAAAGACACATGATGTTTTGTATGTTGAAGGTTTGAAACGTAGTTTTTTGAGTGCCAGTCAGATGTGTGATAAGGGATATCAATTATCCTTTAGTGCTGATGGTTGTGAAATCAAAAAATCAAGTACTAATAAGTTGATTACGGAAGGAATCGGGACAGATAGTGATATTTATCATCTCAGTGTGAATGGAAAATGATGTCTCACTGCACAAAAGGATGAGAGTTGGCTTTGGCATAAAAGGTTAGGGCATATAAATTTTGATGATATTTTCAAGGTTAGTTCAAAAGGTTTGGTCTGGGATATGCTAAGAATCAAGAAACCTCAATCAATTAGTTGCAAGCAATGCCATGAGGGAAATCAAACAAGGAGAAAATGTCCAGCTAAGGAGTATTCTACATCAAATCTATTGAATTTGATACATACAAATTTGTGTGGACCATTGAGGACTAAAATTCCATAAGGAGACATGTATTTTATGATGTTGATTGATGATTATTCAAGAATGACTTGGATTACATATATAAAAGAAAAATCAGAAGTGTTTGAGAATTTCAACGCATTCAAGGATATGGTAGAGAATGAAACCAAAAGAATAATCAAAGTTCTAAAATCAAATAGAGGTGGAGTATTCACAACAAAGAAGTATGAGAGATTCTATGAAGAGCACGAAATTCAGATGCAGGATTTTGCTCCTAGAACACCGCAACAAAATGGAGTTGTTGAAAGAAGGAATGATACTATACAAGAGATGGCTAGGACTATGTTATGTCAAGAAAAGATGTCAGATATGTATTGAAGAGAGGCTACACAGACAGTTGTGTACATTCTGAACAAAGATAAAATCAGGCACAAGATAGAGAAGACCCCATATGATTTATGGAAAGGAAGGTCAACATCTGTAAGGCATCTGAAGATTATTGGAATCAAGTGCTACATTAAGAGAGATGAAGAGAATCTAAGTAATTTTGATTCAAGATCAGATGAAGGTATTTTTCTTGGTTATTCCTTAAGAATCAAAGATTATAAATTTTATAACAAAAGGCTGAAGAGGATAGTTGAAAGTGCAAATGTGAAGGTTGATGAAACTATTTAGAATACTGATGTTTCAGAAGTTGAAGAGGAAGAGGAATCAATTCATAGCAATATTGAAGAACCTGAAGAGGAAGTTTCTTTAAAAACTCCAGCTAAGTATGTTCAGAAGAATCACTCTGAAGATCAAATTAATGGTGATAAAGATAGTGTGGTTTTGACCCGGTTGAGGCTAGCAAGATCAAAAGAACATACACATTTTTCTTTACTATCAAAGATAGAACCTAAGACATATAAGGAAGCAAGCAATGAACAAGGATGGATAGATGTTATGAAAGAAGAATTGAATCAGATCATGAATAATGAAACTTGGGAACTTGTCCCAAGGCCCACACCAAGTGGGTGTTCAAAAACAAGCTAAATGAAGAAGGTGAAGTGATTAGGAATAAATCAAGACTTGTATCTAAAGGTTATTCTCAAGTTGAAAGTATATATTTTGAAGATACATTTGCTTTGGTAGCAAGACTAAAGAAAATCAAGATGTTTTTAGCTCTGTCAACTTACAAGAACTTCAATGTATATCAGATGGATGCACGAAGTCAACATTTTTGAATGGACAGCTTGAAGAAGAGGTTTACATTGAGCAACTGTAAGGATTTCAATGCATGAACAATCCAAATTATGTTTGCAGATTGAAGAAGGCTTTGTATGGCCTCAAGCAACCTCCTAGAGCTTGGTATGCAAGGTTGGATGGATACTTGTAGCAACAAGGATTTTGAAGAGACTGTGTGGACAAAAATTTGTACATCAAAACAAAAGGAGAACAAATGTTTATTATTGTGCTCTATGTTGATGGCATCATTTTTAGAGGAAGCAATGATGAAATGTGCAAAAAAAATTAAAAGGCTATGCAAAATGAGCTTGAAATGTCTATGTTAGGAGAATTATCTTTTTTCTTGGGATTAAAAATTGTTCAATCAAATAAAGGGATTTTTATCTCACATCACAAGTATGTAAAAGAGATGTTAAGCACTTGTTTGGGATGGAAGATTGCAAACATGTTGCAACACCTATGGTTACTAGGTGTAAGTTGAGAAAGGATGATGTGTCTGCTCTAGAAGATCAAACTTTGTACCAGTCAATGAATGGATGTGATAACATCCAGATTGGATATCATGCAGGCAGTTGGAATGGTTTCCAGAATTCAGGTAGCACCTAAAGAGACTCATGTGAAGGCAGTAAAAAGAATATTTAGGTATTTGAAGGCTATTGAGGATTTTGGTCTTTGGTATCCAAAGAGTGAAAATTTCACTCTCACAACATACATAGATGCAAATTGGGAAAGTTTTGTAGATGACCAAAAGAGCACAAGTGGTGGTGCGTTCTTCCTTGGAGACAATTTGGTGTCATGGTTAAGTAAAATGAAGCAATCGGTTTCTTTATCTACAGTAGAAGTAGAATACATTGTTGTAGCATCATGTTGCACTCAGGTGCTTTGGATGAAACAAAATTTGAAGGAGATGAAGGTTGAGTTTGAAGATCCTATCACTATTCTTTCTGATAACCCAAGTGATATAAACATTTCAAAGAATCCAGTGATGCACTAAAAAATAAAATGTATTGCAATTAAACATCATTTCTTGAGAGAGAAGGTTGTAGAGAAAGAGGTCAAGTTGGAATATGTGGATACAAAGGAAGAGGTTGCAAACATATTTACGGAGCCACTGCCTAAGGAGACATTTGAGTTTCTCTGGTAGAAGTTGGCAGTTGTTACTCCCTCCTCTTGACTCGAGGAAAGCTCAGGGTGAGGGGGATCTTGGTCTCCCTATTGCAAGAAGGGTTGGTGCTCTTGCGAAGTGTTGTTCAGAAGGTGTGATGCATGGACTCAAGAGGAGTCTATCCAAAAACTAGGTTCCAGATGTTGCAGCATATCATCTAAAGGGAAAAAGTGAGCATATGTTGATCCTTTGTCATTGATGTCAAAGGGGTAGAAAGGAAACTCAAAATGATATTTTTGAAAGAATATACCCATATAGGGGGAGAAAGAGCTGAATTGAGGAAATGTTGAATTAAATGCCATATCTTTCATAGGGGGAGTGTTTTGGACAACACATGAATCATTCAAACTTATTCTTTTTTGTTATTCTAGTACATGTTTTGGTGGTCCCAACATTTTGCTGTTTTCCATCAATGGCAAAGGGGGTGATTGTTGAGCATAGGTTGTCATTGATGTCAAACTAATGTCAACAGGTCATTGTTGTTGTCAATGGTGATCAAAGGGTATCAAGACTATCAGATGTGAAGGTTGTCAAAGGTGAAGAAAGATTGTAAGAGTACAAGTATTGACATCAATCTAAAGGTTTTGGTGGTGTGTTGGTTGATAGTGTGTAGGTTGTCTAATCAATAATATCTTGTATCATGTTTGTCCTGATGTGACTACTCTTAGACAAATCATGTATTTATCATACCATGTCAGGTATCTAGTCAAAAATGTTTGTGGTGGTCCGGAAGGATATTTTTGCACAGATAGATTACTTAATATGGGTGGCATTTCTTTCACAAATGTATTTGAGATTTGTGGTTTGGAAGGAGAGTATTCCTACACTAGTTCTATCATGTTCTTGAGTTTTCAGTGGTGCGGCTCAGTGTGCAAGGAGGTTGAAATATCAAAAGTCTTATCAAGCTATTTTGAGTTCAAGGAAAGTGTGATAAAAGCTATAAACATGTGGTAATGGTTTCAAGCGTGTGGAGTAAGGATATGACTTGTTTAAGGTCCCCATGGTGGCACAAGACATCAAGTGCTATTAGCGGAAAGATTGGACCCTTGTATTACACGTTTCATGTAATTTGGATTTTGGTCCATCCTATGTTGTCTAGGTTGGTGCAGATCCTTGGCCAATGTAGAGGAGTGTTAATGTAGTGTCGTGTATATATTTCAAATGTTCAGATGCATCTAAGTATCAAATTGTGATCAAGTGAGTGTGTCTAAGTGCATCCAAGTGTGTTTGAATGTAATTAATGTTTACAATGAAAATACAAGAGTGGGATGTATAGTTGTGTAATGAATGGAAGGTATGCTAATGTAAGTCATAGTTTTATTTCAAATCCACCAGTATTTATGTTTTGGTAGGTTGGTGCCTACTGTCTTTTGTATTGTTCTGACAAGGATTGGTGTCTCTATTTTGGTGGGGATCGGTGTCTCTTATAGGTTGGTACCTACTGAATCATTTGGGGATTTGTGTCTCTAGTAGGTTGGTGCCTACTTTATATTGTAAGAGATTCATTATTACATTTTTGCTTGTGAGAGTTTCTCATTGTGGTTTTTCTCTTTTCGAGTTTTCATATAAATTGGTGAAATCACAATACTATGTCCCCACTTTTTGACTAGGATGGAATTTATATCAACATTTTTAATTGAACCTTCACCTTCTGAGACCTATAGCAACTAAACCGTTAAGAATTTGAAAATGATGTGAGCTATTTGTGGAATTTGTGTGTAGATTCTAAATATATATATATATATATATATGAAAAAAATCATGAATCTTTCAACATCTCCTTTAATAACTAGTTTTAAAAAGTAAACAACATTTTTTAGAAAGGATAAATTATTAAAGTATAGATTCTTAACATCAATATCTAGGGAAAGGATATTTTTTCATAATTTTTTGTTACATTTCTTTAATTAATTTTTGAAGTCACTGTAACTATAATTCAGACATAGGTGTATGTCGTCATACATAACTTCTTGTGTATATATCAAAATCTTTTTTTTTGGTGAAACAAGGACATCAATACCTAGGGAAAAGGTATTTTTTAAATTTTTTTAACAACGGTTTACTATTTTTCCACTTTTGTAGAATGAAGAACTTGATGTTCGATGAAAAAACTATGTTCAGTAAAAATTGAAAATTAAATACATGATAAAATGAAAACATATCAAAACTATAGTTATTGGAAAGATCGTTTCAAGGGCTACAATCTTGCAAAATATAATTTCTAAATGACTTTATTTAATCCCTCAAAAGGTAAAGAAAATGTGTATTTTTGCTAGCATTTTGATAGGTGTGAAGGAGACTCCATTGTGGGTATTATTTAATACTAGAGGGATTCTATCCAAGGGGGTTTGATTTAAGGGGGTCTTATCTAACACTCTTCAATTAAAACCCTTTAGATGGAACCTCTCAAGGCTTAAATCATTAGTTTTAATAAAAATAAGTGATTTTAGGCAAAAATTAGGATGTCCCAAAAGTGAGACACTATTGTGGCAACATCCAAATATGGTGGCGTGTTGTCTTGTGTTGTGCTATAATTGTTTTACTTTTGGTTCAGTGCTCTTCATGTTGAAAACTATAAAGTAATTGTGAAGTTTTCTGGAATTGTTGAAATTGTTGGATCTATTAATTCATCCCCCCTCTCAGTAGATTGTGTGCCCTTCAGCTATGAATTATGAAAATTAGGTTTAATTGGAAATAAGATAGATTGATAGAAGGTAATATTGTGAATAGTTTGGTATTAGAATTGAGTTGTGAATATGCGTACACGTGGTTGTGCATTAAGTGCACAGGTAAAATTCCATGGCCTATAAAATCAGAGATCTCTTGGGAACCTAATGTGATTAAACTGTAAAACCAATACCATAGTCCATATGGAGGGACTATAGTCTCGTTTGTGATATGATTAATTTTGTAATCGTAATTATGAATGTGTGTTTGTGTTTTTTAAGTTCATGTGATCCTAGGATGTGAGTTGGCAACCTAGGTGGCAAAATTTCGGATGCCTTCTTTTATGGGGTTTTTAAAAGCTTATTTTTAATTGTTTTTTTAATTTTTGGTGCCTTAAGATAAGTACCTATGGGTATGGGGTTCAATTACACCCCAAACTTGGTTAAGGGCCTTGATTTTACCCCTCTTAATGGCCTATTAAGAGGAGTGACGAAAATCAAGCCTTGGGATGAGGAAAAAATGATTTGTCTTGTCACATTCTCATTCCCTTATATTTATTTGTGAACTTGGAGAAGCCCACAAAAGACTCACATGTATGAGCCTCTTTTGTAAGAGATCATGGGAAGAGTGTCCAAGCACACTCCACATCTCTCAAAAAGGTCTCACAAATGTGTGAGCACTTGTGGGAAAGCGTGCTTGAGGGAGGAATGAGAGAGTGACAAGTGTCACTTCCTCATTCATGGAACTCAAATTAGGGTTTCCTATTTACTCTCATTTGAGAATGAGAAAATGGAAGATTTTCGAGGGAGGGCATTCTTTTTCTTTGTTTTTCTTTTGAAAAGTTTTTACTTGTTGAATGGAGAGAAGAAGTTTTGGCTTGGCTTGGGAAGGGAATTGAAAGATTGAGTTGGAGTTGAAGATTCTCTCAACTCATCCTCTACATTGTGTGAAGATCTCAAAGAGGTAAGCTTTTCGACTTCTTGGTTTTATTATGCAAGATATGTGAATGAAGTTTTAAATTTGTGGGTATTGTTTCATTCTTGAAATTTGTGTTTCTTGTTGGTTTAAGTTGTGAATATGGGACGAGGTTTTAGGGATAAGCTTACCCTTATTGGCAGAGCATCCCTAGTATGTGTGCATGAGAAAAGTGAGGGTTTTAGGTTATATGTTTATGAGATTATGTTTTGGTTGTGATGGAAAAATGGATTAAGGGTTAAATATGTGTTCATTTTTATATTGAAATTGTTTATAGCATTTGCAAATGATTGTATTTATGTAACCTAGTTCTTAGATAGATCTCCTAGCTTAGGGGTGACCTATGAGTAGATCAATGATTGGGACATGAGCATCCCATGACCTTTGGAAAAAAAAATTATGTGTAGATATGGAAGACCTTGAAGGTGCAAATTGAAATGGGAATTGACTATCTTCATTTTCTTATTGTAAAGTGTTGTGGTTAAATGTGTAAAATATAACCTAAAAAGGTTTCTACAATTCATTTTTGTGTGTGAAATTCCTTGCATTTGTATAAAGAAATACTTTAAATGATTAACTATATTGGCTTATGTATTAAAAGGAGTATATGAGCAAATGCTTTCATGCTTGTTTCTCAATTGTCAAGCTCATTAAATGTTGGAAGGAAAATAGGAATAACCTAGTCTAACTCTAAAATCCATATTTAAAAAATATGCTAGTATTAAAAAGGGGAGAAAACTGTGTATATTAATCTTCTTTAATAAGGAAATAGATATAAGGCATCGTTGGTTGTTTTTTGCGTAAATGACTCATCGAAAAACAAACATAATCATCAATGTTTAAACTCACATTATTACAAATTTGGGGAGTAAGCACAACATTGGTTTAGTGAGAATTTATAAAGGTATAAAAAAATTTATTCAAGCAACTTCTCAAAATTGTTCTTACTTTAAAGCTTTAAATGTATATATAGTTAAAATTGTTCTTACTTCCAAGTTTTAAATGTATATATCAACTATATAGTGTGTGTGTGTGTGTGCACGTGCGCACGTGCTTACATTTACTCAATATATAAAACAAATGTATTAAATAATATGAACCAAGTCTATTCAAATTTTATTATGAGAAATTTTAGTTATTTAATTAATGATACATATTACAATGATATATAAACCTGAGTTTTAGTTATATTTACTAAATACGTTTAATGTAGATATATAAAAATATATATTTTATGAAAATTATCTAAAAAGAATTTTTAAAGAAATAAATAATATTATATAACATAAATTAAATTTTAAAAGAAAAAAGGTGTGGCCCAGTGAGTTGCAAACCCTTGTGAGGGCATAGCCTCACAGGGTATGTCGCCCCACATAATTGGGAGTAGCTATGTGGAGCCGCAACCCCTTAAAGGGGCATGAACTCCACAGAGACCGCAACCCCCTATGGTAGCAGGTCACAACCTCCCTGTTATGGGAGGGTCGTCAGCCCAAAAAATATATTTTTTATTATTATCTATTTATTAAAATTCTTTTGTTTTATCATATATATATATATATATATATATATATATAAGAAAAATATTTGAACGTATAAAGAAAGGGGAAAAAAAGGGAGATTACAAATATATATTTTTCTTAGTAAATACATATATAAATATATTCATAGAATGTTGTCATATCATAGTTAAAATAAAAAAAATCAGTTGTATTTATTGGACGATGAAAGGGGTATATGTAAAATACATATGCAAATGCAATCATTATAAAAATTCCAAAATTTCAATGGTGGGAGCTCAAAGCCCACCCAAAATTCAAATTTTAAAATTTGAATTTCTAAGACTACCTTTTTGAAGGTAAGGGCATGGAAAACACATTTTTCCAATCACATAAAAAATTTAGAAAATTTTGCTATAGTTCCAACACAAAATGGATAGTTCTAAAATTTGATAAATTATGGAATTCTTAAATTGTTCACACACAATTTAACATCCCATATGCAAAATATTCTACTCTATGAAATGCCATATGCATTCACATAAGGTGAGCATGACCAAAGTATGAAGGTAAAACCATAAAAACGAATTTTAAAGGAGGGATAACTACAATTCAAGTCTAGCCATAGAATACTCTTAATATTTGCATCTTGCAGCTCATGATGGCATAATTCGAGAAGCTAGAGGTTCCATACACATGCGTATAATACAAACCATCCATCTACCATTATGTTCTAGCAGAATATCAAGTTGAAGTCATATCAAGAGTATCAAGTTGAAGTCATATCGACAATTACAAAAATGCATTCCGATCTACTTGAGGAGCAAAGTATTTTGTGGATGATAAACAGTATTTTACCATTCTTAAAGTTTGTTAGTATGTCAATTGACAACTTAGTGGGAAATAACTTCTAGTGTTGCTTAAGATGTCTTATAGGGATCATATATTGTTTATAGTTGCCTTGTGTTGTGTAGAGTTGTCTTGTAATGTGTTGTAATGTGGTGTTAAGTGTTGTGAAGTGTTTGATAAATTTTGGGTACTATAATGAACTTTAGCGTTGCTTAAGATGTCTTATAGGGATCATATATTGTTTATAGTTGCCTTGTGTTGTGTAGAGTTGTCTTGTAATGTGTTGTAATGTGGTGTTAAGTGTTGTGAAGTGTTTGATAAATTTTGGATATTATAATGATTTGTGATTGTGAATATAGTAAAGAAAGGAAATAATTATACTACATAACTACTTATTGCTTAGTGGACTATGGATCACTTATTTAACCACTTCAAAACAAGCTAGTGGTTGGGGAGGATAATAATTTCTTTGTTGTGTGAGTTCATCATACCCTCTCCATACAAAGTTAGTACAAAGGATAAAGTGGGAGATTCTTGGACTTTTGTTACATTAAATTCTTGGATACATTGGACTCTTGATTATGTTACATTGCATGTATTGTTTGTATCATGTTACAATGTACTATTGATTGTTTTGTACTATGAATCTTATTGAATTTCATGGATTAAATAGGCCATGTTGTGAGTCTTGTTGATGCATGTAATGATTATAACTTGTAAGGGAAATGATCATATTCTCTATATATTGGACTTGTACTTTCTTTATGTTATGCATGCTTTACTTATTAGTTAAGATTAAGAAAATTTTGGAGTTGCATTTTGGGGGTGATTGCATTTCTCTATTGCACCCACTAAAATGTTCATTTGGGAATTGAGAAACTTAAAAAATTACTTTAACTCATTTAATTTTTCAAAATGTGGTAAAAGAAAAATATTTAGTAGGTTGTTTCATGTTAAGGTTTATTGCTATGTGTTACTATTGCATGCTTTTGCATGTTATTGCATATAGTATTGGTGGGGTATATTGCTTGATTAGTACCAATCCAAGCCCTATGTCTATGTCCTACTTATTATTATTAGTTTTACCCTAAGTTGATTTGTTTTGATTGGGAACTATTCATCACACCAGATTCATTTGCCATGTCAACATGAATAATTGTTTAATCCTTTGCCTGAATTTTATCTCATCTTAACATTGTGTCATCATTTTGAATTTTGCAATTACACTATCTATTTGTGATTGGGTAGACAAGTGTTGGTTGATAATGAAGTCAATAAATGCATCTCCATCCTATCCTAGTATTATCTCTACAACCCACACATGTGTCTCCTCTTTGTGTTTAGAGGTTGAGAGAAATTCAAATAAGTAATAATGCACATCAACCCAAATGATCATTTAAGAATTTGCCATGTAAGACTTTTCATCTCCCAAATGAGGTCCAAACATATCTAATTAGAATAATAAAAAAATATGTGAGTCATCTCTACCATCTCAAGAAAGACAAACCTCCCTCAAATCCTCAAATTCTCAAATCCCATACTAGAACTTAGAGAAACAAATTGGTCCTTAAAGACATGCTATTTCCACAATCCATGTAATGAATTTAAAAAAATCTAAAGAAAACTATGTATAGCTTTTTAACATCAATGTTTTGGATCACACTCTGTGATTCATCATTTGGAAGAGGATAAAAATGATACACAACAGCAAAAGTAGCTCCTTAAAAAGAGAAAGATTTGACATAGAAAAACAAGTAATGGAGTGTTATATGAAACATTGATGCAAGAAAGCTATATACATTTTCTCAAAAAAAAAAAATCAAATTCAAAATGCTCCTTTGTTTGAACCTCAGTAAACATGATCTACGAATCCTATCCACTTCGAGGATTTGATAATCAACTTCAATTTTGCGCTAGTGGAATTACACCCTCTATTCTCTAAATAGATATCTTAGGCCATGAGATGAATTTCTTTGTAGGTACCCTTGCCGAACAATACTCCCATTTGAAGATTATAAAAAGGACTAAACATAAAAAGGGCAACTTGGGACTAAGTGGCTCGAGCAAATAAGTTCATGTAGCATGAATAAATTATTTTTAGATACCGTCTCCAACTTGACGGTTAAATTATTCTTTTGGAGGAAGTAAATGTAAAAGAGCATTCAAAGACCACTAAAATGCTGAAGGCAATCAATGGAAATTCCCACATACTATAATAATGTAGATACCTCCGAGTACTAGTACTGCTTTCTTCTTGATATAATTTGAGATGCAATCTACTTAGAAGAATAAAGAGCCACATTAGGATACCTTTCTTGTCTAGACTTTGAATAACCAAGAGACCTAAGCTTGTACAGACATGAAGTAATCCTGAAGAGAGTCTCTTGTTGAAGTGGGCGAACCCCAAACTCATAATATAGATAGTCTAAAAAAACAAGCTGTACCTTTGTATATATTTGTGACATAGAAAACAAGCTTTACCTTTGTATACATTTGTGTATCATCATGCATCAGATAGAGCTCAACCTGTCTTCCATGTTCTTTACTGTTAAACTACAAAGCATCTCCAACACAAGGGTGGATCATTGAGCATCAAAGCTGGTCTGACTTAAGTCTAAAATGTGCATATAACAATGTCATTTTAATATCAGCTCATTTGTACCAGTTACGGCTTATCCAACTTATTCCCCTCATTGAAAAAAGTTCACATTCCATTGTCTGTAGAACTATATTGATTCTTTTGAAAAATAATTTATTTATTTCATACAATAACAAAATAAAGGCATCAACTATCATGATTTTCCTATTTACATGATGTCAAGATCTAGATTCTCAAACTGTCAGATGTTTTCTGCTCAAATATACATCAGGCATTTCGCAGACATGCTAATAGAATAATTAAAATTAGTAACTGCTTTCCTTTCAGGATGCTAATTTTGGTTTCGGACAGGACATTCTCGGATTACGGAAAACAGACTCTGTTGTATATAGATTAAGATTCAATAAACAACTTTTTTCCAATATTTTTGTCTGTGGATTTTGTATCCTTGATTTTAGAATGAATTAATTATCCAATTCAACCAACTGCACTGAGAAAAATCTAAGGAAATGACCATAGATATTACAAAGTCTAAGAAAAAAATTGAAGAAACAAGAAAATGTCTACATGCACCTATTTAATTGTGGCCGTGAAGTTGCCCTGAGTTAAATGGCAACGACTCTGCTTAGGAATGCTAATTACAAGAACGTAAGTGAGTAATACATGCTGTCCACTCAAATCCCACCTGTTTCTGAGGTGATTCGTTCAATCTCCTCTAACAATCTCTCTTTTTCCTCCACTAAATCTTCATTCTGTTTTTGCAATTCCTCTATTTGCTTGGTTTGTTCAGAGTCTTTTCTGCACTCATCAACAGGAAGAAATATCAGAACTAGGAACCCCATTCATGATATGACAGAGAAGAAGACTGGTTCAGCTTGAGTAGTATCTTTACCGGAATTGTCTGTATTTCTAGATAGTATTATACAGTTTATTTAAGTTCCTTGCCCATAAGTAGATAGCAAATCAATCAACATACAAGAACTAGGTTCCCTTATCTAGAAGAATTAATTGTCATTTGAAAGTACACTCGATGGCATCTCTACGGCTATTTTGTGATGAACCTCAACTTGGCTTGAATAAAATATGCTTCTTTTACATTCACATTTCTTCTTATCTAGAATCTATTTCTTTGCAGTGGGATTATTAACAAAAGGAATGTTAGATGATTTCGTACTTGTAGAAAGCTATGACACTGTCATCTTTACCATAAGAAAAAATGCAGTGTTTTTCAAGATATACCATACGTGCCAAAATTCATTATTTTTCTAATATGAATGGACATTAACATCCAAAAGCGACAGTGTTACAGCATCCAAAGGTACATTAATCACTTTTCTCAGATAAAGAATTAAATAAATAATGATAAGAAGAGCAAGAATGTAAACTAGAGTGGATCTGTGTGTGATTTTACTGAAATGTAAAAGCTTAGCAAGGGTACCTATTCATGAAAGACAGGTTAAGCTTGAGAGAACGGACTTCCTTTTCAAGTGTTTCACATCGTTTCAAGACAGCCTGAACATCTGATGGCATCACGGGCACTTGATTTCTGCCCTTGGCCTCTGCCATTCTGAATCAC
This sequence comes from Sequoia sempervirens, assembly GCA_007258455.2. Taxonomy (NCBI): domain Eukaryota; kingdom Viridiplantae; phylum Streptophyta; class Pinopsida; order Cupressales; family Cupressaceae; genus Sequoia; species Sequoia sempervirens. The sequence goes on from VDFB02216363.1 coordinate 17,035, forward strand.
AAATGTTACGACTTTTAGTCCAACAAAGCAAAGAAAATGTGAAAGGCAAGCATAACACATTAGGAGCTACATTTGTGCTGAATATCGGAATATCCAGATCTGGAATAAAACTTTCATCATTAAAGCTAATAACCTAAAAGAAATAATTTGAGAGAATTGTTTATAGAATAATATCAGGTAATCTGAAAAGCAATTCACTGACATGATAAAGTTTAAATAGTCCAGCAAACCACGATAAGGCTTTATAAAAGAGTGAAAAAGAATAACTACTAATACATGTTCATTGTAAATTTTATAACATATGTCATCTGAACACCGGTTTATAACAATTAGAGTTAAAGAAGTTCCAGTCATTTATTCTGAAGTGGATTTTTCAATTTATTTATATTTGATTTGTACTTATAAATCATCTATCATATAGGAGAATTGTTATAATATAGAAGTAACATCACTGCCATCAATGTATGTAAACTGAAACAGGTAAGCAATCAAATCTCTCTAATTTAGCAAATGATTGTGGTTGTTGCTCATGGTGAATAACCCTACGGCCTACACTTCCTACCCGAATCCCCCCTTCCCCTGACTAGGCATACACTTCTTCCATAACAAACCCCAGAATGTCTAAGGAGGCCATGGTCATGTTCTTCTCACCACCTCCTTCATTTCCTCCCTTACTCCCCTCAAACTTCAAATCAGCTTTATCTCAAACAAAAAATAAGGATGAACTCCATAAGTTCCTCCAATATCATACAATTTATACCCATAGATCCATCTCAAGACCAACTTTTCCCTAAACAATATAGAAAGGATGCCATCTGAAAATAGAACTGCCCAGGTCCAAAAGAATCCTTCTCTACCAAGGATATGGAAAACAGGTCATGGATTCTTAAGGATAAAGTGCTGATTTGCAGATTCATGGGAGCCTATTTAGGACCACACTCTTTGGACAAGGAGTCAAAAGGAACTAGAACCAATGTTTCTCCAAGTTTCCAAGATAGGGGCATGGGGAGGTGGGGATTAGGTTTCAAGGAAATCGGGGACAATGAGGGGATGGCTATTAAAATAACTTAAACAAATTAAAGGCAGCTTAAATGTTAATATGATGCACCGCATTTATAATGACAATTCCCCCCAGTAGTTTTTAGGGGCTTTCTAGCATTTTTTCCTCTAAAAGTTACCCTTTTTTATTCTTATGTACCAGATGGAGCAGGTTGTCCAGTCCTAAAGGACAGCATCCCCTCCAAGTCCCTAGGACATCTGGGGCATTGGAGATGTCACCCAGACCCCTAGACATTGATTCAAACCTGGCTCTATTGACATCTTGATGACAAATGGGTATTTCAGGGCATTTTTCAGCTCAAAGAAAGAACAAGACAGCATCATATCAGGTTGTTTATGAAACATTAGGCCCTTTCCTTCAATTCATTGAAGATCTTCTACGCACAATACTTGTATGAGTCTTCCTAGCCCTTCTCCCAAAGAGAATACAAGCATGAATCCTACCTCCAAACAGTAGGATTGACTACCAACAAATTCAAATACACAATCAAAGCCAGAAGCAATATAATTACATTCAAAATGGATTGTGGAAATCTCATAGCACAAATTGAATACAACTTCGTAATTCTCTAAAAATTCAGGAGTACTAGGGATGAACCCAACTAGTTCCAAATCTACCAACTGCTAAACTGTGAAGTTCTAGTGCGTTTTCTTGTGTCTTTATGAAATTTTAGGCAATTTCAGAGAACTGCGCCAGGCATTTAATGATGCTAAAACTAAAATCAAAGAAATAATATGGAGACTGGTATTTTATTGAGTATTAAACAACTGCTATAGATAGATTGTAAACAATAGACATACCCGAAAACCTCCAGATTAATTAAATAAAGCAGATCTGTACATGGCAAGCAAGAAATGTTGAAACAAGTGAAAAGCAACCTCCACCTCCAGAATTGGATTTCCCCCTATTAGAAACTGGATCAAAGGCAATGACTGGGCTAGGTGTACAAGATGGTAGCAAGAACAGGCCCCAAAAGGAGGCGTTTCACCTATCTGCTTCACACGCCTTGGCTAGGAAGATACACGCCTTTCAAGGAGAAGTACGACCCTCTGATGAAGATGTATGGCTCTTTATTGAATGCTGAAGAACTGAGGAGAAATGGCATTCAAGAAGAATAAACCCTCTCCCTTATTGAAAATTGATAGATACAGAACATAAAAACTCTGATTAAGCTCAAATAGACTTCTGAATTGAAGCCATCCATGTAGCAAAGATTCAGCTGGTCTTTCACAGCTTAAGTCTGCAAAGCACTGAAGATTTCTCGTTCTCCAATGGTAGAAATTCACTGTAACTCTTGTCCCAGACAAATGCACAGAGAAGTAAAATAGGAGCAATTTCAAATGATCATCAATAATGAAGTTGAATTGCCCCTTTTTTCCTTATATCCCCAAAAAGGCATGCATATCAAGAAAGTCACGACTTTTGCAATTTAAAATACATTTAAATGTATTGAAATAACTTTCAATAGTTATTAATTCACTCAACCAAGTTGGCGTACCTTTTAAGTAACTTAAGTGATTTTGATTTTCACTTTATAACTATTAAGTCATTATTTTATAATATTTTAAGTGGCTTTTAATTATTATAAAGTTAAATCATAAATTTATAATATTAAATGACTTAACCACTAAAATATTCATAACCCCCACAATTCTCAGTGTTTTGACGTGCTGTCAGAAGCTGGCGAACATTGAACTGCAAAGGCCTGCACTGAGCCCAACACTAAATTGAAGGGGTGGAAACGACAATATCCACCATACTCTGCCACTGAGATCCTCTATCCAACACACTAGCCTACGAGGATCAAAATAATAGGCTAACCATCACAAAACAAGATCACGCTAAAAAGGGGACATTACAGTACTCAGCAATACTCCTAAGGCAAACTAATCCTAGATATGGGTGGAATTGGAAGGAAGCAATCACTAGACATCGAGAGCATAGTTTGAGGACTCTTTGAGTACTCTGTGAAACTCTCCAAACTCCTGAGTCTCCGAGCTGGCTGAGCCGAGTCTGGCCGAATCTTGGAGAGTACTCGGTCGAGTCTTGCTCCAAGACTCCTAAGTCTTAGGCACAAACTCCCAAGTCCTGAGCTCAAACTATTTTGGCACCTACACATAACATACATAGTGGCTGAAATTTCAAATTTTGAGAGTTTGAGGATCGTATGACATGTGTAGTGTGTGAATTATGAAAAATTGATAGTCAAATTAGACTTTTATGATCTCTAAATGCATTTATTTCTTTTTTTGGTGTAATTATGAGGTTTTTTTTGCCACGTCCATGCCTAGTTATTTGCCGAGTTTGTGCTGAGTGCTGAGTCCAAGTCAAAAGTTTGGGCTGCCAAGTTAGTCCTAAAACTATTATATATATATAAAGAGAAGTATAATATAACAAAATAAATCTTGTAAACTAAAATATTAAAACCAATATGTATATTAAAGTTAATTTTCTAAATCCTTAGATATATAAATAATTGAATATATGAATATTTCTATAATTGGCATATCTAGTTGTATTTGTATCAAGTGATCTTGAAAATTCAACATATTCATATTTGATACCATATCCATATCCAATACCATATCTGTATTTGATATTGTATCTATTTCAAAGCAACACTGGTTTCAAGTAATTGATGTATCAAACAGGTTGTTAATGGTGATGATGTATCTATTGTGGACCAGATGGTGGTGTTTTTCTTGCTCTATGACTTTGGTAGAACAATCCAATTGTCATTGTTGAGAACTTGAAGCCATTTGTACTTGTTCTGCACCTGATAACTCCAATCTGGCACATTATGTCAGAGATGTACAAGTCTCAAATTGCTCTTTTAAAGTTCAAAAGGATAATGATATTAAAGGTGATGGATTCTCCCAAATGTGCTAGACATGATCATGTGAAGAACAAGAGTTTTGATCTGCACTTGATGTTCCTAATGCTACGCGATGGTTTCAGATTCATACACACTTGAGTACTACCTCTCAAAAATGAAGGACTATACACAAGAGATGGCAGGATGTGATCACCTAAATTAGGAGGTATTATGTGAAGTTGTCCTTGAGTTGTTCCAACTTGAAGGATAAAATTTGTCTGACAATGAGTTGCTCAACAAGCTATGGAGGTTGTTCAAGTGGTGATTCTGAGCTTTTACAGAGACTAATGTGATTCAGTAGACATAATTGGTTAGGTTGCACAATCTAGTTAACATAACTGATTGGACTTCCTCTGGCGGTAGACACAAGTTTCCATGTCATCAGGCCACAGTTGGCAGAAGGCACAGATAGCAAATGAAAGTAAGGTGTTCAACACATTTTCAATGTATATTGCAGAGGGTGGTAGATTACAAAATCTCACATCAGCGGGAGTAATAAAATATCCCTGGTTCATGTGTATTTTAAAATTTGATAATAAGCACATGCATAGGGAAACAGGGTAACTAGAGTTCAGAATTGCATATTACAAAATTGCAATGATGTATAAAGCTCTGAAGTATTTGGACTGAGAAATTTGACTATCTGAGGCATTATTTTTGGAAAGCTATAATACTTCACAAAGGTCGACTTTTTTTTTTGGTACACTTTCTAATGTTACCAAGAAACACTACAAACCACAACAATGTGTGAGCATTGGGAAAGCATTCCACCTAGTTTGTAGAAATTCTTAAATATTGTATATGATTTTCCATGGCAATGCAAAAAACTTCATGTTCCTGAGTACAATGTAATGAAATTTGTCATCATCTGGATAAGATTGTCCTTCATGTGTTTCAAAAACACAAGGAAAAAAAATACACAGAACAAAATTATAAGTTACTGACACTACAAAAGCTAATTTCTCCATCATATTTTTGGTTGTCTTTAAGAGGAGCAAACAGTTGTGTCAAGAACAGAAAAATACGGAATTTGAGATACATATATGTTCATCTTGTCTTTAACTGTGATATTATCCCAATATTTTTTTAAAGCAACTCTCGTTTCACTCTTCTTAAATGGTCAAATGCCTGTAACAGATAATTAATTGTATAATGCTACAACAGCTTCAACATGCTATAACAGAAATATAAGTCTTACTTGCGCTGTCGTTCCACCCTACGTTTTTTGGTTGGATCCTCTTTGTCCACTTCAAAACCTACAAATTGTCAATAGTCGATGTTAGTATATGTATATTTTTCCTTTATTATGACATAGACAAAGAGAGATTGATAAAGCTAAAACAAACTACTTTGAACATTGACCTTTGTTACAGAGAGGTATTTTTTAATAAATGAATTTTGGAACATTTTCAGTAAATTGGTAGCACAGTGTATATCTACTATGATATATCTGCAGGCACTGTAATTTGTTGCAGAACAAATATCTACTATGATACATCTACAGGCATCGTAATTTGTTACAGAACAAATATGCCAATATCAAATTAAGCATTTAATGAATTATAATTGGATAGAAAGACACATCTTTTAATAATAAATTTCCACTTATACTACAACATACAATAATTAAAAGTCATAAGCTTGTTTTGTGTAACTTTCATGTAATGACATTACTGTATAGTTTACAGTATGAGCAGATGCTTGTTTTGTTATAAATATCTGACAGGAGAGGTCAAGGGAGAATGAAATCGTTTACAGAAGTTCTATAATGTATGATTTCTTTCAATATTGGTTTATAGTTTATACTGTAAGTTATTTGATGTTGCAGTTATCATTTGATTTCATCATGATATTATAAGATTAGATACTGCTAATATACTGCTCTTCTTTTATGTGTAGGACTGTATTCTCAACACTGTTATGAGTGTGGAGGTGAATTTTGACGGGGCTTGCCATAAAAATCCCATTGGCACTGTATATTTCATCCAGATGACTGAGAGAGGAACAGGGTGTACTTGGTTGTCATTTGTTTGGTTGGATGTGATTTGATGCTATTGAGCTTTGCTTACAATGTTACTATGCTATTGATATTTGTCAATTTTATTTTTCAATTTTGTTTGTTGATCTTCGCTTGAAAATTATATCCTTGTCATATGTTTGTCTTGGGATGTGCTCTGGGAAATCATGTCCTAAGTCTTCTATTTAGATTGTTGCTCTTGTTGAGGTCAACATCATATGATAGTAAGTTTTTACTTCTCTTTATTATTTATAAGTTTTAAGTGGATTTTCCTCATGGTCTAGGTGATCATTGTTGAATTAAACTTTTAAATAAGGTTGGCATGTCAGCCTTGGGGAGAGGGAGAGGGAGAGGGAGAGGTTGTGTTGATACAAACTTTAGAGGAGCATTAATTTGGAAAAGACGGGGAAGTAATAAATTTTTGACTCAATTTTTTTTGAGAAACTCCTGAAAGGGTGTAGCAAGAAAGGGTTTTCTTGGTCATTTTTCATTGTTTTGGTTTTTTGTCATTGAGGTTTTCTTCGGCTGCTTGCTGCTCCTGTGTTGTGGAGGCCAAGATTCCTGTGGTTCTGTTGTGAATAAAGATAGGATGGAAAAGAAGGAAACAAAAAATATATACAAAAGAGAAAGGAAGGAGAAGGTGGGGAAGGAGATTGGAGAGAGCAGAAGAAGCTTTTTTTTTCTTTTGTCTTTGTGCATAAGTCTGTGAGTGAAAGGTTGTCCCTCTCTTTGGCTCTTTCTTTTTTCTTTTCATAAGCTTGAATACTCTTGCAATCTTTTCACTGTTTCTGGGGTTGATAAGTTGGGTTTCATTTATGATGAAAGGAAACTTGCCAGTTGTTTTGGTTTCTGTTTGAATGAATTTGTTTCAGACTGTGTTCCACGGCCTTTTGGGGACGGGGACGGGGGGACAGCTGGGGACGCGTTTCCGGGACATTTCCTAGGGGCCCATTTTTAGGGGATGGTAGGGGACGGCGACATACAAATACATATATATATATATGATTTTTTCAAAATTTATTAATATATTATAGATAGAGAGAGGGAAAGAAAGAGATATATGTCAATAAATTAATAATTACTAACAACAATATCAATATATAAATAAATCGCGAGAGTAGTAGCATAACAACATAATAAATGTAATTAAAGCATTATAAAATTTACATAGCAATATCAAACATCAATAAAACCGTGGTCTATCAATATCAATAAAGCGCAAGAGTGGTGGGAAATGGAACTAAGTAAGTGCGGCTCCCAGCTCCTCAAGGCGTCCCAAACACAAACAAAATGCAGCTTGAGTGAAGAAAAAAACGCAGTCAAATAGAGCCCAGCCACGACTTTACTCTAGGCGTGAGAAACAAAAACTTGAAGAAATATGTTTCATGCCTCTTTAAAATGCAAAAACGTATCTGTTAAATGCCCAAACGCAGGAGCAAAATGCCAAAAAATCGTTTAGACTGAGCTGAGGCAGAGATTTTCCCGTGCTTGGCTGTGTGAAGTCGTCGCCCTTGCTGTCGCTTGCCGTGAGAGCCAAATAATATCATTGAATCTTATGAAACTTTATTAAGTTTCATTTAAATTTTTGTTTTTAGACTTTACACAAACGCATTATGTTGTTGTGGGCCCACAAAACATTTAATAGCAATATAAAATGTTTTAAAAAACAAAATTTTATGTTCTTTAATTTTCTGGAGCTCCATATACACGGGGGACGGTTAGCCGTTCCCAGGGACGGGGGACCATTCCCAGACAAGAGGAAACGTTCCCCGCTGTTTCCTGTGAATTTTCCTGATTCGGGGACTGCCGGGGATTGTCCCCGATGCGTCCCCCCGTCCCCGGGACGGATGGGGATGGGTATAGGGGGTTTTGGGGTAGGGGACGCGTCCCCGTGTAACATAGGTTTCAGACTATGAAACAGTCTATCCAATTGGTTTAGGCTCTCTCTAAAGAGATTCTTAAAGAGTATAAGACCTTATGATGGGAATTCCTTTATTGGGTATTCCTTATTTGTTTCATGGGGTTGAAGCTCCTGCTAAATGTGGGATATGAACTTTTATGTTGTAAACAGTATGCAGGGTTTGTTGAGTAAAGCCACACAATACCTTGGTTATGATGAACCCCAAGAGGATTTGGCATTAGTACAGTGACACTATGTGGGTTTCATTTACAAATCTAAGTAAGCCATGTTCTGTCTCTCAACAAGTCATAATGTTACATCCCACCCTAATGACTCATTAACACTCCAAGTTTTGTTGCTTAATGAATGTTGAATGTTGCATACGTTGTGTAAATATGCATAAATGATAGAAATCTTATATTTTGCAATGGATTATGTATCATGTTTATTCCTAGATGTTCATAATATGGTGAACTTGGAAAGGGAGTTTATATCTTGCAGTAATTGTTTTGATTGAAATATATATCTTAACGTTAATAAGATGGTAATCTAATCCTCCTTCATTGGTTGGAGTTGGATGCAGGAAAACGTTCCGCAATGCTCGAAAGCTGGGAAGTATCATCTGAGTAGAAAGGCAATGTTGTATGTACCCTGGAATCGCCATCTGAGCTAAGGTAGGTCTTGGATCTAGTTAACCCTAGAAGTGGGTAATCTGCACCTTGTCGTCATAAGTTGTCTAGTGAACCCTGAGTATTTGTCATCGGTGTTTTAGGGTTTGGAAACTGGTTCCTTATCTCCTTGGTCGTTGACGTACTTAATTTGGGTTCGTGTCCGGTAATTTTACCGTTGAAGTAATCTTGCTTGGTGAAGTTTATAAATAAATATATTGATATATATATATATATATCATAATAATAATAAAATATTATTATTATTATTATTGTTATTTATTATGCGAGGGAAAATCAAATAAGGATTATTTTGGAATATAAGAGAATATTTTATTAATACTATGTTGAAAATATTATCAAGTTAAATCTTGATATTGGACGAGTTTTAATTAAATTAACTTGATTATATACATATTGTTATTGTATTTCCGGGGAAATATGAGTTAATCTTCTTTGTTGGAATTGGCATATCTTTGAGGCGAATAAAATTCGAGGCCTCAATGCAATGTCGGGGGTTTTTATCTCCCTGTGTTCATCCGAAATGATATAGTTGGGACGCGTGGAATTTAGGGTAAATCGCGCAACTGGTTAAATTTGCCAGTGAATCTCCTTCAATCGCGTGGAGTCGTGCATTCTTGAGAGGTAATGGCGAACAAGTACCTGAGAAATCTTCTCTTAACCCGTCTTGAAAACCCCTGAAATCGCGTCATGGAGTCGTGGTGGAGAAAAGACGTGAGGGTAGTTCTAGTAACTACCTGGAACGGCCATTCGGGAAAAGGAGATCTTTTGGTAAAAGAGGGATTTCGGGGAAGGGAAGGGGGATAGGAAAGATACGGAAAGAAACAAAAAAAAAAGAGAGAAGAAGAGAAGGTTTCGGAGGAAAAGAACTTATCAACTGTAAAAGAGACGGTTCAGAGAGAGCTCGGGAAACCTTTAAAGGAAAGGCAAGCTGAGTAGTGAAGAGAACAGCTGAAGAACGAAATCCACTGGTCTCCTTAGAGTTCGCTGGTGTAGAATCCTGTCGAATTGCTGTGATCTAAGACGTCTTTCATCAGGCATGTAGAGCATCTTTTTCTATCTCTCTTGTAAGACATGTATTGAATGTCAAGTCATGAAGTTAATGCGAGTATAGCACAAGGATATTGTCTGAATTGTTGGCAGTAAGCTTTTGTTCTACTTTTCTGTCTGTGTTTTGCCATGAAAGAAGTTTGTGTCTTGTCATGCAAGAAATCTGTGTCTTTCCATGCAAAGAATCTATGTCTTTATATGAAAGAAATCTGTGTCTTTCCATGTAAGAAATCTGTGTCTTTCTATGAAAGAAAACTGTGTTTTACCATGAAAGAAGTTTGTGTCCTGTCATGAAAAGAAATCTGTGTCTTTCCACGAAAGGAATCTGAGTCTTTCCATGGAAGAAAATCTGGGAATAATTTAATATAAATCTTATCTCATGCTTAGACTTTATTGTCTGAAATAAGTAAGGAATCTTTTCCTTTAATTATCTTTTGGAAAGTAAAGAGCTTAGTTAATGATTTTGTTGAAGTTCAAGTATGATTACAGCAGTAATTTAGAACTTTGTAAAGAATTAAGTGAAGGGAAGTGTATCCCAGAGTTAGGACCTGTTGAACAGCTATGACTAGAAAAGGAAATAATATAGAAAACAAACTGTGAATTGAAGGGTGTCAAATAAAATACGCTGTTAACAAACAGCAATACCCTAATAAATTATGACAGCTTCAAAATATGAAGGCTATGAGTAAGAAGGTATATCTTGTAAGAATTCATACGTCCTTAACTTAACAGAGTTAACTCTGAAGAGACAGTTGAACAATCTTGATGTCGATTCTTTCCGAAGCTCTTGGTTCCTTGAAATCCAAGGCTTGTTAACTTTCATTAAGAAAAGTTTGTATCATTAAAGCTGTACATGTACAGCAGGCAAGCTAAAGGGTACGCAATACTTGCAGAAAAACCCTAGTCTTGGAAGTTCTTGACACGTGGCAGGTAGCCAAGAAGTGTGAAGATGGGTAGAAAACCCTAGGTAGGTCATTAACTCTATGCCCTAGGACAGGTGTCCAGATTTGAGAAGGTTGCGGAGAAGTTTTCTCCAGAAGCCCTAGTTCAAGTAGGCTTTTCCAAGTCGAGCAGGGTGGGTGAGTAGCACAGCAGTGCTAATACTATGGCCATAGTAGGGCAGATGCCGCTGGCTGCCCTAACACTCACATGTAACTCAGATATCTAGCTAGCCAGAAATGCCGGCTTAGTAGGAAGGTATCCTTGGTAGTCAGGCAGTGCCAGTTAGATAGGGTTAAACCACCAGAGCTCAGATGGCTGTTAGAGGGTTAGTCCAACATCGCCTTTCGCAAGAAGGGCAGGGCCCCCTTCCAGTAGGAAGGTGTGCGCGGGGGACTGAATAAGTCCGTGGTTGGAGGTAAAGCACTCAGATGATGCTTCCCTTAATTTTTCAGTTGGCAAGCCGAGTCTTGGAAGACGCTGAACAGATGAGGACTTCTTAACCTTTCTTCTGTACTTGTTTTGTAAATATTATGAAATGATATTGATATCGCACAATTTCTATAATGTAACTTGATTACTGTATCATGGAAAATGTTGTACTGCAATGTTTTTAAAAAAAAAAAAATGCTCTCATTGATGCATATATGTTTATTCCTTATTCTTCATTGATTTAGAGTTCTATCACATAAGGCCCAAATAAAATTGGCATGAACATTCCTAGGAAGGGGTTCATGGGTGGAAAGGAATTCTTGGTTGAGGTCAAGTTGCACCCCTACATTCTTGACATGGTTTGAAAGCTTCAAGTAGACAAATAAGAAGGTGCACTGTGAACAAAACTAGGAAATGGTTAATGGAAGAAAAGATTGTTATGAAAGTTAACTTTGTTAAGTGACTATATGTTGTTAAAGTTGTTACCAAACATTGTAACATGAGGACGCATCCCCCCATTTTTTCCCATGTTTTTGGGATGTGGGGATGGGTCAGGGACATCCCCCCACTGTACTCCCACTGTTGTCGGTTCATCAAGGACTCTAGGGAGACGCTAAGGAAGTCGAGACGTCTCGAGGATGCTGAAGCGTCTCGGCAACGTCCAAGCATCCCAAAAAGTAATTTCTTTTTAAATTTCTTTTTATTTTTTATTTTTGTGCCTAGGGGCAAGCCCTAAAGGCAAGTGGGCCCCCTTCATGCCCTTTACAAAACACTCCCAAATCCTCATTTTTACCTCACATTTGGTTTCCTAAGTTTTCCAACAGCTAGGTGAAGAGGCGAGAAAAGAGTGAGTGAAGGAGTGCAGGAGTGAGTTTGTGTATGAATTCGTGGTAATTTGTAAACTCTTGTCAATGGAGTCATGTGTGACTAGTCACAGGACTATGTTAAACCAATTGCATAGAATAAGGGTCAATGATTGTGAAATATTCACTGTAGATGGTGCTTCATGAGACATTGTTGTTAATGGGATCACATTGAACAGGGGTTATAATGATTTTACTAACCTTAAATAGGGTTGTGTCATATTCCTTTTTATAAGGTCTTGATTCAGAAATGTATGATCTTTTGTGTCTCATTTATTAAGAGAACCTATAGCACTACTCTATTAAAACTAGATTAGAATCAATTGTGAATTACTTTAAGTACGAACACTGACTAGGTATTGACGTTGCATGAGGTTATTTGATTGAATTGTGTGGATATTAAGTCCAAACCAAAAATAAGTATAATGATATTTGGAATTAAAGTCATTGTTTGACGATGAAAGAAATATTCAGTCTTTGGACATGATGTGGTCTCCCTAATGATGATACACGGATTACCTACGTTATGCATTAACGGTATGACTAAACCCCAGGGCATAAAAATGATCTAATGAGGTTACAAAGACGTTACTGAACCTAGTGTAGATCTGATAACTGCACCTTAATAAAGTGTTTTAGAAAAGAGAGTAATGTTTTATGAGATTGACTATATATTAAATTAATAATAATAATTACAAAGAAGCCTGAACATGTGTAAGATTTTGTGGACAGGTATGTCCTGTACCTTATTAGGGATTAATACCTTGTCAAGTTTGATCAGGACCTAATTATGGATGTTCCACAATTTGTGGCGGTGACAAACAACTTGACATTGCCTGGTGACATGGTTTGTACCTTTGTTAAGGTGAAAAGATAAGTACTTTTAGAGCTTTAGAATATGGTAGAACTTCAAATACATAGAGTATCAACTACTAAATATTACAGTGAGCTGTTTGATATTGTTTGTGAAGAATATATATAACAGATGCAAGTCAATAAATAAATAATAAAACCCTAAATGACGTCTACTCCATAACTGGGCACTCTTCATGCTTGTTGCACAGAAATGGCAAGGTTTCTTGATCCATGAGCTGTATAATGATCGTGTTTAAGACAGTAATTAAGAAACTATATGAACAACAATGCAAGATGACTCTGAACAGAAATAAATTTCTCAAAAATGTACAGTGACTGTACTGGATAGAGAACATGATAGATGTTTGATCCTGATTACAAAGGTTTAATAGATGAAGGAAAAAGTTATTAATAATATTATAATAACAACACTAGACCTAGTATTGATACTACTGTTTAAGATAGAGTACCTAGTAAGCATGAATTCTTAATACTGAGATTCATCTAGAATGTGATGAGATAAGATTTATAATGAAATTCTATATAGGAACCTTATGTTATTGAAAGTGTGTGAATATTCCTAGAGTGTGAACATCAAGAGGATGTTCAAGAGAATGTGTAGGTAGAACAATTAAGCTATAGATTTCAAAGGATTTTTAGTATGATTAACCCTTAAATGTGCATGTACAGTTCAAAGTAATGGTTTGGATTTATTGTGGTACAATGAATTTGTATGATGGATAATGTATAAAAAGGTGACAGAATGTTGTCGTTACCAACTCTTGACTAATGTTGTGCTTATAACTTAAAATGATGCAACTTATAAGTCAGTATCTTATTCCAAGCAGTTAACTGGAAAAGATATACTTAGGATGAAGTCCAGATATCTGTTATTGATTATGAGGGTTGTATAGATAACCCTGATTGAATTGACAATTGATTGTAAGTGTTACCATCTACCATTGGTATTAAAATCTTGTTCACGTAACACTTGAAAAGATAAAGGAAGAACCCAAGCTCTCATAGGTCTAGTTAGACTTGATGTAGCAATAGTTCTATATTGACCAAGTGACACTCGATACAATATGAGAGAACTATTTCGTATGGGAGGCATACATGTTTTCATACAAATGGTGTTCAATCTGATCAAGTGACATTTGATGTAGAGAGATGAACACAAGGGTGCAAGAAGATATGGTAAGTCTTATTGTAGCCCAAACTTCATGTTTATTGAGTGACACTTGGTAGATGAAGGACTTATGATAACATCAAGTGACACTTGATTCATGGCACAACATGTGTTTTTTGTGCAAGTCGTTTACTAGAAGAAAAAAAACTGAGATGAATTTTGGGGTTATTGCATTATGTTTTCCTTTGTTTTCACAACCTAGCAATGGGACTTTAATGAATGTTGAATAAGAGAACATGGATACTTTTAAAAATAAGTCAAACGTATCAATGTAATCTCCTCTTTCATAGTAATAAAGTATATTAGGAACTGCTTTTCCATGTAGGCTAATTAAAATTAATCTTAGAAATTCCAGTTGATAAGAACATGATTGTTTTGAAACTCAACTAGTGAAAATATGATATGACAATAGATTTTTAAATAACCAAATGGAGTTATCCCTTTAAAATCCTTTTTAATGTTGTAGCATATTCTAAGTTCCTAGAATCTCAAAATCAAATAAATGATTGGACAATATAATTCACTGTGACGAATGCCTAGAAATTTTGATTCTAAAAGATAGCAATTCTCAACATGCATCATCAAAACTTGCTCAATCAAGTCTTCCAAAAAGCATAGAATTAACAAGTAACAATTTACCTGACCCTCCTGAAGATGTCACAGACCCCATTCGTCTAAGAGGGTTTGCCTTCTACAAAACAAATTTGATATAGTTTATGTTTTAATCATCAACACATGTCCAAAGACAAAAAGATATGTTTAGAAATTAGAAATAATAATCACAAATTGCCATTTTACAAGAAGTTCTTTTAAAACTACCTCTAGAAAACATAACTATCTACAAAGCCTGTGGATAATACCTTTGAATCTGCTTTAAGAAATGTTTGGAACTGACTTTCACCAAAGCCTATTCAAGAGAACAATGAAAATCACAGTGAATAGCATAGTACATTGTAGTAGAATGTCAATGTAAAAAGATTGAATTTTTTCCATATCTGATGCTCACCTTAAACAATATTAAATGCCTTCAATTACTGTTAAAACATAGGGAGAATATAAGAGATGGGAAAAAAGATTACATTTCTAAGGTTCAACAGCAATGTAAAGAGCATTATTTGAGATGAAAATTTCTATTACTCTCATCTTACATACCTGTAACAATCTAAAGTCTTGTATGTTTCATATGTGGCATATTCTTTTATCGTCTAAATATTCTACACTGCCAAACCAAACATATTATCTACCCTCTATGAGCCAAGAGAGAAAAGGACAGCTATTACACAGATTCCAATCAATGATACAACGTATAAAAATTTCAAATGTTTAAACCATACATATTAATTTCCACATATCATTTGAACAATGAAAGGTAGAGATCACAAGAAAATGATTGAGAGAAAAAAAAAAAAAAAATCTAAAAATGAATGGCTAATAATATTTCTATTTGCCCTTTTCCTTGTGATCATCAACAAAACTACCTAAACTCACAAGAAGATATTAAACTCTTTGATGCAGGTGTATCCCTGTTCATCCACCATATCCTACGTCTTAAGGTTCATTCCTCTATTTAAGTCACCTACGATGCCTCCATTTTGACCTATAGGTAAAAAAGGATGGACAATCTTTCTTCATTTCATCAAAGATGGAAAGTTGAAAATGAAACTTTGAAGCAGAAGAAAAGGATTGCTCTATGGAAGGAAATGCAGCTGACCCCTCATTAGTTGATTAGAGAGTGAAATTTTTAGTGAACAAAGGATGATCATTCTCTCTTACATGTTTATAAAAGTAAAGACTTTATGGTCATGGAGGAGCCCTAGTGGAAAAATAAATTTTAAAAATTTGAAGTGGACGGTAAAGGAAGTAAGTGTTGATTGTACTTTCTCCCTCCATATTGAAAGGTGGCCTGACTCCAAAATTCTCCTCTAGGCAAGAAGGCACACACATTTCTCCACTATATTAAGTTTGAAGTAGAGGGAAGAAGGCACAACCATTCCTTTTCCCATGAGCTCCCAAATGAAGCAAAGGGAAAGAAGACAAAATAGTGTCTTCTACCCCCATCTTCAGCTGTATCAGGAAAACCAAAATTTTGAAGATCAATTTGTAGAGACTAGTGCTAGTGTCAACTCCAGCCAAGTGCCAATTGAAGATCATCACTTGTATCAAGACCCACTAGAAAACATTCAGATCACAGGGAACTCAACTCAAGGATAGACAAGTTTGGAGTTAGGAAATATAAGTTGTAATAATTGGATGATAAATCATTGTGTCTTCCCAGATCATTCTTCTCTCTTGTATCAGACAAGAACAAAACCAATAAATAAACTAAGTTACCGGTACGTCCTATTCTGACCCCTAGTACAGGTACAATTCGATACGAAAACGAGATACGGGTCCAAAACGATGCAGATATGTCCTGGAAACAAATTTTCCTCTATGGAAACGAATTTTCCTCTGTGGAAACAAGCAGGGTACAAAACCTTGTTTGTGGATTCATTTTTATACTTATAAAAGGATAAATGATGGCATAAGATTTAGGTTTTGAACTGATGTCTTTTTATGTGGTTAGTTTCATGCAATTAATGATTAGAACACACCTGAACTCAATCACTATGATCATGGCGACCTGCTGTCACCAGTTCCTCAGCTAGCTGAGCTCAAGCTCAAATCTGAGAAAACTACCACTAAATTTGATCTCTTGTCTACACTTCTTAATAGTTCAATGTTCTCCCCTCACCTCCTATGGATCCCAACAATAAAGAGCCCTGAGCATATACACCTTGAAGAGAGAGAAGTTGCAGCAATTGAAGGAGAAAGAACAGCACCTTGAAGGAGGAGAGGAGGTTGAAGTTAGTGTTGTTGGGAGTGCAAATACACCAAAGAGGTATGCATTTCCTTTCCCTATTTTTTTTTTAATTTTTTTTGCAAAATCTCAAGTATACATTGTCTGGTTTTTTTTACTTTTTTGCATTTTTCAGTTGAAACTTGCATTCAAAATATTAAAAACATTAGCAACAATGGGGGTGGGAGTGATAGTGAAGAGAAAGCACAAAATAGAAGGGAAAGTGGTGAGGGTGTTAGTGGAGAGCGAAAAAACCCATACCAATGCCCTTCAACAATCATGAAGGCTATGCAAAACACCCTTTAAACAAAAAAAACCATTCCTTCAATATTTTACACCCGTGGGCCAAAGACAAAAAAAATTCAAGGGGGAATAGGGTGTGGTATTGCCATGTTTGCAAAAAAGAATTTAGGGACAACTACACAAGGGTAAAGTCTCATTTTTTGGGTGAGGCGGGCCATGGAGTTAGAATGTGTCCTGAGTTAAAAGATGATGAAGCATTAGAGTGCCAAAGAATTCAAATGGAGTTGGATGGTGGGGTTCAAGGTGGGTCATCTTATTTCCCAAGTGCACAATCATCTATGCCTAATCCTATGTTGGTAGTAGTGGAGTTGCCTCAAGAGGAAAGAGGAAGGTGAGTGGTAGTGGGAAGGAAGCTTCAGTTGAGTCTATGTTTAATAACCAAGCACAAGAAGCCACCGAATCTTCCATTGCCAAATTCTTTTTTGCCCATGTCATCCCATTTCATGTGGCCCATTCATCTTATTTCAAACAAATGGTGAAAGATATAGCCACTATTGGTCCTTCATTCCTACCCCCTGGAGATCATAAGCTACGCACCACCCTCCTAGACAAAGAATACTCCAAAGTTAATGTGTTAATAGAGGAGATGAGGCAAACGTGGATGAGGACGGGGTGCTCTATAGTGATGGATGGGTGGACTGATGTTATACATCGTCCACTCATCAATGTCATAGTCACATGCCCTGCTGGTTCTTATTTTCTTATAGCCATAGATTGTTTGGGGAGACATAAGGATGCAGACTTCTAGTTTTCCATTTTGAGAGATGCCATAGAGGAGGTTGGGGCTGCTAATGTGGTGTAGGTGATCACCGATTCAACACGTGTATGCAAATTGACTGATTTGATGGTGGAGGATATTTATAGGCACATATTTTGGACCCCATGTTGTGTTCATACATTGAACAATGCATTGAAAGACATAGGGAAGTTGGATTGGGTGAAGCAAGAGGTGGCAAAAGCTAGAGCTATTCAAATATTCATTTGCAATCACCACACCTTACTTGATCTCTTCAAATCATTTTCAAAGAAAGAGTTTCTCAAACCTGTTGAGACAAGGTATGCCACTTCATTTTGTTTCACTTTCAATTTGAATTTTTCAAATTTTGAAACTTTAAAGTTCAAACATTTCAATTTGTATTCATAATTTGATTTTGTTTTAATGAATCGTTGAATCAATGAATGCAGATATGCCACATACTTCATCTTGTTGGAGAGGATGCTAGAGGTGCATGAGCCTTTACAAGCAATGATGGTCAGTGCAGAGTGGACTAGATGGCCTAATTCAAGTTTTGCTCAAGGAAAGAGCATCAAACAACAAATCCTCAATGACGATTGGTGGTCCAATGTGAGGTAAGACATTAGATTGCTGATTTTCATATTAAACTTCTGATTTTAATATTTTAATTTTATTGTCCAATGTTCCAACTTTTGAAGTTTCTAACATGTCAATTAACTTGTCAATTAATTATTTTGAACTTTTTGTTTGCATTTTGCAAATATATTTGCTCCTTCATCTCACCTATTGTAGATGTCATCCGATATGCTGATACAGACTCTCCTAGTCTTGGAGAGATCTATGAGACATTTGACAGTATGATTGGGAAGATCAAGCAAACTATTTTGGCAAAGGATCCCACTTCGGATTTATATGAGCAACATATTAAGCCCATTGTGACGCGGAGGTGGAATACAATGAACACTCCACTTCATATGGTTGCCTTTGCTCTAAATCCCAAATGGTATGCACCAAGGGATGGTAGGGCGCCTCCATGTGATGACCCTGAGGTTTTAGATGGGTTCACATGGGCCATTGATAAGATGTATTCAGCAGAGCAGGCTTCACTACTTCAGACACAATTCCTAGACTTTGCGAATCTTCATGGCCCAAACTTGAGTAAACCATAGGCGATGTTGGATAGAGCTATATTAGCTCAAATGAACCCTATTGGATGGTGGACCTTTCATGGGAGGGATACACCGCAATTGAAGATACTTGCTACTCACCTTCTTGCACAGGTTGTCAGTTCCTCTGCTGTAGAGAGGAATTGGTCCACATATAGCTTTATCCACTCCCTTAAGAGGAATAGACTTACCTCTAGATGAGCGAAGAAGCTAGTGGTCGTTCATAGTGCTCTTCGACTTCAAGATCGGCAAACTCCAAAGTATCGACAAACTCCAGTTCTACGGTGGGATATTGATCCCGAGGATGTGGTCTAGGTAGATGAGGAGACAGCAGAGAGTTTCGTTGGGGTTCCGTTGGTTGAGGCTGAGGTAGACCATGGCAGTGGCAATGACTCAAAGGATGACTCTAATTTTGATGTGGTTATGGGAGATGATTAGGGGTAGCAGTGCTCTTTGTTTATTCATTATTGACATACGATATTGTATTTTGATTTTCATAGCAAACTTTAAAACTATATGGAAGCAATGTAGCCTTTGGGAATTTTGAAATAAGTTCATAAATTATAACTTGGAGGTTGTTCCGTGATTCATGTATGTTAATTTTGAATTTTGAATGCATATTGAGTATTGACATAATGTTGAACACATGTTATATGTAAAGGTTCTATATATTACACAGGTAATTGGTAAAATATTCGATATATTAACAACGAGCAAGGTGCTCAATAAATAATTTACAAGATGTACAAGGATAAGATCGAACACGATCTTATCACAAGAAAAAGCAGGAAGTTTCTAAAAGAAACTTCAGATAAGATCTTGGACAACAGAGACAATCTTATCTAGATATTTTACAATATTTTACATAGTTGAGCATTAATAATTAAATAAAGAA
>VDFB02216364.1:0-17234 GCA_007258455.2 Sequoia sempervirens
TCAAAAGGCTCGTTCAAACAAGCAAATAGGAAATTTAATAAGTTGAACAACCACATAGAAATCATTTTGGATCAAAACTCGATATTGAAATGTTGTGACAATGAGGCCTTTGTGCTAGACAAAGTATTTAAATTCACCCCAATAAATGAAATTTCAAATTGCAGCAATAACACTTTGATTGATATTATTGGGACTATGGTGCATGTAGGAAAGGTATCAACTATTCAAAGAATGGATCAATTTGAAATGATTTGCAAAACTATCAAACTTAATCATTTTTCATCCTCTTGCATTGATGTTAATTTGTGGGGATCAAATTGGGAAGCAAAGGGTGACGAGATGGAAAGGTTGTACACCCCTAGATTGGTTTTCATCCTTGCTGTTAAAAATGCTCGTGTTGGATATTTTAATGGAATTGTTGCGAACACAACTATAGGGACTCTTCTATACATGAATCCTGACATTCCAAAAGCACAACCCTTGGTCCAATGAGGACATATTGATCCACCTACCGTTGAGCCCTCTTAAACAATCCCTCGAAAGGTTGCTCTAGCAAATGGCAGGGTAACTATTGGATATATCTTGGATCATTGTCTTGGCTTGCAAAAAAATTTATAGGCTATTGTCAAGGCAACTATGAAATATATTAAAATTGATTCATTTTGTTATGTTGCATGTCCCTTGCAGGCCAATAGCAGACAATGTAAGAAAAAGTGTGAAGATTCTATCAAAAATATGTGGTACTACTCTAAATGCCAAACAACAATAGTTGATTGTGACTTTTAATATTTGTTGCAACTAAAGATGGAAGACCACACGAGCGAGATTTGGGCTACTACTTTTGATGAGGCTGCAACAAGCTTATTGCGGATGCTAGCAAAGGACCTTTACATGTTGCAATATGAGTCTTTTGCTGCAATGACTGCTGAGTCTATTATTAATGGTGTCAGCTACACCTCTTTTGTTTTCACTATTCTTATTAAAACTCAGTCCTATAATTCAAAAATGAGGATTTAAAAAAAAATAGTTAAACTTGCAAGAATTAAATTTGAAGCTAAGTGCAAGTTGTTTCTCTCAAATTTGTCTGCAATTTCCCCTACCATGCAAGACTCTCTAGAGATAATAGTTGTACTACCTTGAATGCCAAACAACCATGCATAATTTTGACTTTGGATATTTTGTTATAGTTTATGTTGACTAGACATCAGTTTCCTTCTCTTTTCTATTGGAGTGCCCATCATATCAGAAGACCTTTCCTATCTATTGTTGTCGCTTGTTTAACTAGTTATATATTAAGACATTGGACTATAACTTATAATGTTTAACAAAAAAAGATACACTTCTTTTCATTTGTATTGTTTATGTCAGTAATAGTTTTGTTTTGATTTAAGTGTATGTTTCTCATTTTATTTTATGTTCTTTTGTTATATAGTTATGTCACCCTATTTAACACATGTATCAAGATTTATAGCTATTCTTATATATACTTGTGGACATGGTTGTATGCATGTATACATTTATGTATCCATATACATAAATATATATGCATGTAATTGAATTTTTTGAGTCCATACAACATTTTGATATAGACGTGTGTAGATATATGTGTTTGTAATGCATTTGTATGCATATATGCATGCAGATTTGAATGTTTATATGCATCTGTGACTTGTTTTTAATATCAATATAGTTATTTTCTTCTTGTCTATTTCAATTACCACATACTCTTATATCTCTCCACAATTGGTGCTAGCTATAATGTTGGCTCCATTGAATCCATGGCTATTAAATGTTATCCTACCTTTGCATTCATAAAGCAACGTCAGGTATGGTTATCTTCCATTTTATTAGAGTTGGATAAAAAAATATTTTTGTTATAACATTTTCTATGTAATGTTCAATGATGACTATCCTCTACGGCCTATGCAATGCTTTTGTGATTTTGCTAGAGTCCAACTTATTAAAATTGACGATTGCACAAGAATAAATGCAAATGTAATTGAAATTTTTTCATTTGATTTCTATCATTTTAATTTCCTTTTGAATGTTCTTAGTGCATACAACATCTTCATACAGTTGTGTGTAGATATATATGTTTGTAATGCATTTGTATGTGTGAGTGTGTATGTCTATATATGCATCTAATGCTTCTTAAATGTTTTCCCTACTACTTTGTCATTTCCACTGATAATGTCATGTTGAAAATGGATATTATATGGTTCTTGGCTATAATGTTTGTTGCATATGTTGTGCAGCTCAATCTAGAATAACCCACCACTGAACAATGCCTTATTGAAAATAACATAAACTACTCAATTACTTTGGTAAGTTTTAAATGCAAGTAATTATTGCAACCATTTTCAATATATGGAACCCATACATGAAAGAATTTTTCCATGACAAGTTGTGCCAAGTGATGTTTATTTCCTTTGTTTAGGAAACATACACATATCTCTTCATTTAAACTTATCTATATTTCTTTTCACATGTATTGACGAGTTTAGGTGTGCATATGTATGTATGTTCTTTGCAAAAACACTTGTCAGAGTGGTGGATCACAATCTTGATAGTAGCTAAAGCTACAAAACAACAATCAACAATGCCTTATGGGAAATAACATAAACTATTCAATTGCTTTGGTAACTTTAGAACTCTAAATATTATTCTGGTCATCGACACTATATGGAAAGCATATATGAAACAATGTTTCTATTGGACTGTCTTATTGCTTTGCACCCATTGCCTCTATATGGAAACCATAAATGAAATAATATTTATTGCTTCACAACCATTGCCTCTATATGGAAACTTTTAGCTGATAGGCTATATGTGTGAACTTTGCTTAGAATTTTTGTTAGTCTTCTCAGTTTTTAAGTTGCTGAACAACAACTAGCAATGCATATATATTTGCATCTACCTCCACATACATATATATTGGTGTACATTCTATTTTCCAGATGGATATTTATCTATTACATGTGTTCGATGCATATAAAGGAATCTATTGCTTGGAAATATATAGCCACAAAAAAAGTATGTACTTCTTTTGTTGTGTTTCATTTTCCTTTTCCTATGTGCAAATATTTATGTATGTGAAATTAGATGTAGACAACATATACTCCTCCCCATGTTTATTGTTTTGGGAAGATAGTTGTTATTTCTTTCCTCCTCAAAAAGGAATTCTTACAATAATAGGGTTTATATTAAGCCTAATAAGAAACATTGATTTCACCATTCATCATAGTGGTGGACAGTGTATATTCTTACTTGGGGATTTGGTGAGAGCCTATGAGGCTCCATGACCCAATATGGTGGGTGGAGAGTAGGTCTTCCTTTTTTTTGTTCCATTTTACTTTCCCTATGTGAAAATATGTATATTTGTGAAGTTAGACATAGACAACATTCATCCCTATGTGCAACTATATAAATATGTGAAATGAGATGCAAATGAGTGATATTGCCATGCCAGCCTATGCCAAAAGATGTTGATGTCCTAGCCTGTGCCAAATGATGTTTATTTACTTTGCTCCCATGGTGATTTCTCTATTGAAAAGTCCACCTACGACTATATATGTGTGTTGTCTACATATAAAATTTAGATGCATATATACCTATATAGATTTTTCTTTGTAAAAGTATATGTGGACTATTTAATTGCTTCCCAACTATCACCTCTACATGGAAACCATAAATCAAATTTTTAACCCTTCTGGCATTGGGCTCCTAGTTGGGAAAAAGGTGGCAGATTTTTTTTATTTTTTAATTATAAGCATTTGGCATGCTGATAGGGAAGGCCAACCTTTCTAGTTTCAAAGCCTCTAGTCATCTGACCCGTCATTGGGAAAAGCATGGTGGGTTTCTTGGCATGTGGATGGAGAAAGCCAACAAAGTTAAATGTTGGTTTGCATCAACATCAATTTTTGTATGGTATCTATGATGTGGTGATGGTTGTAATAACATTTTCCATTTAAAAACTTGGAAAACATAGCGATAGCCTATGCAATTTATGATCAACCATTGTTGGGTGTCATTCTCTTGCTTTCCGTGCTATTAGAGCTATGAGCGATAGGTTCTTGGAGGTTATTTTGTGTTTCTTTGCATGGGGAAATGGTTACAAAAGCAATATAAAATGTTTTGTTGTGATAATTTTTTTCCCATCTTTTGCAGGTCATGGCCAACATTCATCCCTATGTACAAATATGTATGTATGTGATATCAGATGCAAAGAACATTCATATATGCTCCTTCCTATGTTTATTCTTTTCATATGGTAGTTGTTTTTTTCTTTTTTTTGTATGTCTATACTTAAACTTGTCCATAGAAATTAATTGCTACTTGAAATTGTGTAGACTTGTGACTATTCATTGAAAATTGCTGTAACATTTGACAAAAGAACAAGTACATATGTTTCAATTGACAGTTGTAGTTTTCCTAATAGAGACCAACATTGTGCATTTATTCAAATTGCTTTTGTTAACTAAAACATGTGGTGCCTGTTCTTGTGTGAAGTAATTGTCTCAGGCTTATAATTTTCAAGTTCTTTTTGTAGAAAAAAAAAGGGGGAAATAACATCCACATGTGTGAAATTAAATGTAGCCAAATATCTATCTCAACCTCATCTATGCCCTACAGTCTTAGCATAATGATGCCATAAAGTGTTTATTAATGATGACATGAGAATTTTTACATGTGGTCACTTGATCTTTGTCAAGTGTTACTATACTTGGCTATTACATACATTCTTGTGCTTAGATGTAGAGTTCCTTCCATCAACTTACATTCTATGTTTTTGCAAAACAACCAACCAATTGTGACTAACACCTACCATTTAAAACCTCGTAAAACATAGCGAACATCTGTGAGGAAGGAAAGCTTTTGTGAAGGTGCAAGTGCAATTATCCATTATGGAATTTATGTGAAGGTGGTTGGAGGTTATTTTTTGTTCTTTGCATGGGGTGATGGTTGCAAAAGCAATACAAAAGTATTGGTTGTGATAATTATTTTCCCATTTTTTGCACGAATCAATCTTGCATATAATAATTCAAAATATAGTTTATCATTCCAAGAATGTCCCATAAAATAAACATAGGGATCAATATGTATCAATGGAATTTGCATCTACTATGACATAAATACATATCTACACATAGGGGAAATACATTTTCCACTAGTGTGAACAATGTTGGCATCAATGTTCCATATAACACTCAAAATACAACTTATCATTCCAAAAATGTCTTAGTATGTATCAATGTTTTTTGTATCTACTATGACATAAATCCAAATGTGCACATTGCATTGTTCATCATTGTGGTCAATGGTTGCATCAATGCTCAATATAACACTTAAAATACAACTTCTCATTGCAAGAATGTCCCAACATAATAAACACAGGGATCAATATGTATCAATGTTCTTTGCATCTACTATGGAATACATACATATCTGCACCCAGTGGAAATCCATTGTCCATGACTCCAATCAATGGTGGCATCACCAAGAATTTTCTATTTATTTACCAACCATCCCCCCATGCAAAAAAACACAAAACAAGTGATTTGTATTTTTTTCCTCTCACTCTCAATAATGTCAAAGCTAAATACTTGGCCCTCCCATCCTTGTTTATTGTAATGGTGCCTATCCCTTTTAGTTGTCATGTAACCTTTTATTGTTGATTTCCTACCTATTTTCTACATGTAATTCCACATACATACATTTCCACACATTGTTTTTGTGTCTATATGCGAGCAATAGATCCCTACAAATAGAACCAATGCATGCAATTCCTGTATATCACTTTGGAAATAAAATCTACATCAATATATAGGTATTTGAACTTAAATGCACCTTTTTAGTTATTATTTCTTCCAACCTCAAAAAGGATTTTTTTGAATGATAGGTTGTATATTAATTGTTATAAGGAACATTGATTTCACCATTCATCAGAGTGGTGGTGGATGTATGTTCTTGCTCAGGGGTTTGCTAAGAGCGCATGAGGCTCCATGATGCAATATGGTAGGGAAGAGAGCAGGCCTCATTTTTTCTGTTTCATTCTATATTTCCTATGTGCACAACTCAATTCTTCACTTGAACTGGGTTCTTTAGCAATATGTGTAGATCCTCCTTTCTATTTTTCTAGATACTACAAGATACATGCCAACAATTACAGTGCACTATGAATGAAAGAAGAGGATCTTGTGCAATAGATGTCTTCATATCCATCATCATGAAATGTTGCTATTCTTTATGGTAACTCTACTGCTTCTCTTTTATCTCTTCATTTCCATGCATATAGAATTTCCACCATTTCTAAATTCACTTCCTTATCATTTTTATATGCGAGATGTAATCGTTGCTAAATTATATCAAGCCCTATGTAAAAGGTATGCCTACATCTTCTTTATTTGATCTCTTCTATTGAAGGTGTATTGCATATTTTTTGTTATAAATTATAGAACTATTTCAATTTCATAATTTAGATATTGATTACCAATGAAACATGTTCACCTCAGTAAAATTTACATTTTCCTTGTGTGTATCTATATATGGGTCAAACCATTTTAGATTGCAACTACATTCTATTTACATACAAGGTATACAAATATCCAAAATGCTAAATAGCTTTATGATCACATGTTTGGCATGGTGTGCGAGTTGCAACTACATTCTATCTATATACTTGAGGTAAGGCTATATATCTTTTATTCCATCTCTTATTTCACAAATGCATGTCAATTTCTTAAAAATGTATAGCATTGATTTCAACTCAAGTAAACTCTTAGGTGCCAAAGCATACCATTGATCAAAGTGGTGGACAATTTATGTTTGTTCTCGAGGGTTTGGTGAGAGCCTATGAGGCTCCATGACCTAATATGGTAGGGTGGAGAGCAGGCCTTCTTTTATTGTGTTCATTTTGCAATCCATTGTGTGCACAAGGTATGCCTACATTTATTTAATTGTTTCCTTCTATTAAAACTACATTGCATATTATTTGTTATAAATTATACAAGGTAGGGCTATATATCTTTTATTCCATTTCTTATTCCACAACTGTATGTCAATTTCTTAAAAATGTATAACATTGATTTCAACTCAAGTAAATTCTCAAGTGCCAAAGCATTTCTTTTCTCATTCGATTGCCACATACTCTTACATCTCCACACTTTTTTTTCACTATTTTGAATGTTTATATTTATGTGTGGGTGTGTATGTGTGTATATGGTCATTTTCGATAAGGCGCTTTTCAAGAAAGAATTTTATAGGTTGTTGTTCAAACCATTATTATTTCATTTAAGGTGTATTTTTTGTGGTGATGGTTGTAGTGATATACAATTTATAAAGGTAAGGCTATATATATTTTATTCCATATTTTATTTCACAACTACATGTAAATTTCTTAAAAATGTATAACATTGATTTCAACTCAAGCAAATTCTCAAGTGCCAAAGCATTGCTTTCACCATTGATCAAAGTGGTGGACAAATTATATTTTTTCTTGGGGTTTGGTGAGAACCCATGAGGCTCCATGACCCAATATGGTAGGTGGAGAGTAGGCCTTCTTTTATTGTGTTCATTCTACAATTCGTTGTGTGCACTACAAGGTATGCCTAATTTTTTTTTAATTGATGCCTTCTATTACAGTCGCATTGCATATTATTTGTTATAAATTATACAACTCTTTATATTTCCTGATTTAGATATTGTCTACCCATGACATGTTCATTGCACTAAAATTCACATTATCCTTTAATTTTTGCAGAGCATAATCAAGCCAAAGAATCCTCCTTCCTAGATGTTTTAACACCATTACATCTTCTATGAAGTCAACAGGTGCTAAAACATTGATTTCACCATTGATCAAAGTGGTGGACAATTTATGTTTTTTGGTTGGGGTTTGGTGAGAGCCCATGAGGCTCCATGACCCAATATGGTAGGGTGGAGAGCAGGGATTCTTTTGTTGTCTTCATACTACATTATGCCACGTGCACAAGGTATGCCTAAGTTTTATTTATTTCATCCCTTCTATTATAGTTGCATTGCATATTATATGTTATAAATTATAAAACTCTTTATATTTCCTAATTTAGATATTGTCTACCAATGATACATGTTCATTACACTAAACTTCACATTTTTCTATCATTTTTTAGAACATACTCAAGTCCTAATGGGGATTTTGATGAGGTAATGTGTTATAAATGACCTTTCAGAATAATCATAGTGACTACAAGATTAGTCACAATGGTCAAATAAAAAACTAGTAAGGAATAGTGATTTCACCATTGATTAGAGTGGTGGCTGATGTATTTTCTTTCTCATGGGTTTGGTGAGATCCCATGAGGCTCCATGACCCAATATGGTAGGGTGGAGAGCAGGCGTCATTTTGTTGTGTTTCATTTTATATTTCCTATGTGCAGATCTATATGTTTCTGACATAAGATGCAGACAACATTCATATGTTTCATAGGCTATATATTGAGTGTAATATTAAAGATTTCTCAGAGCATTGATTTAATTGAGACAACATGCTCTATTTTTAAACCTTGCACCCAAAATTTTTTATATTTAATCTCTTGAGATATATTTTGATCGCATGTAAAGTCAGATTTAGAAATAAAATAAAATAAAATAGTTCATAATTTTTGTATCGATCTACTTTTTGATTAACATCGACAAAATCCTAGGGATGCAATTATCTCTTTATTGTTATGGTTGTCCATGACTTATGTAAATATACCCCTACTTTCTTAGCGTAATGGTCATAAAAGGGTTATTAATGGTGCCATAAGGATTCTTAAATGTGGTCACTTGATCTCTTTTGGTATGTATCAATCTTGTTTCAATCTGCTACGACATACATACATATCTACACATAGGGGTAATAATATGAAACAAAAAAATATGAATGTTCCAAAGAACACTTGCAATATAGTTTATCATTCACTATGTGTAGTTATGTAAGCATCCTCTACTCGCTCTTATCATTGCATGTCACTACATGCAACTGTTAGTTAATATTCGCTATAGTCATGGCAATGAACTTGAAGAAGAACTAAGAGTTTAATAAGCTCATTCCAAGAAAATATTAAAATGCATGTCAAGTGGGAAGGGTCATTTAAAACTATAATTGCTGCATGAAAATAAATTTCCACATGAGTCTTTAAGGGAATTAAGAATCTTAATTGAACCTTTAATGAATGCTAAAATAGCCTAAAATTCAATAGAAACTTTGGTTAAAATTGACACCACTCAAATAATTCTAGCACAATTTTTTTTATCATGGCATTTTTTTGGAGGAAAAGGATTCAACAAGTTTTTTTTCTCTCCATCACACCCAGGGGCTACAGGAGCATTTCTATGAATTATTTTGTATATAACCTACCATCGTGCTTTTATGTGTGGGAATAAATGTTGTTATTTAAGAGTAACAGAGAGAGGCATTGAAGGAAGCTATCAATTGGGCATCCTTTTGGTGGAGTGCAATATCAAGCTAGAGTTGGTGGAATTGTCAATGGCTTCAACAACTTCAATATTGGTTCTAAATTCCTTTAAAAATATAAGAGGTGTGTTGAACATTAATCTTCATGTGAGTGTTCTTGTAATCTACCTTTGCAACATATTAAGGTATGTATTTCCATTCTGAAGAATATAATGAGACCTCTAAATAAACATTTTTAATTTTTAAAAATACGGTCAGAAGTTGAAGAGATTTGGATCTTTATTTCTTATTTAGGTATTTGTTAGCATATTTTTTCTAGGGTCTGAGTTGTTAGAAAACTTAAGATTTGAAAGTTCTCTCATGCATGCATTGCCATTGTAGCCCAAATCCTTGAAGAAAATGGTATTTAATTTAATTTGTGGCTTTGTTAAGTCTTTAGCCATACCGTGAGCATCCTTTTCTAGAATTTATTCAGGACTTTTAGATATAAATATCCATTCATATTCCTCTATAATTTTCTCCTTCTAATGTAGCTATATAAAAGGCCATGTTTTGATTTTAAAAACTAATAAAAATTATCTATAATTGTGACTCAATTTAGAATAGGAAAGATTTTTTTTATTTTTTTTGATTA
Source organism: Sequoia sempervirens (assembly GCA_007258455.2). Classification (NCBI taxonomy): domain Eukaryota; kingdom Viridiplantae; phylum Streptophyta; class Pinopsida; order Cupressales; family Cupressaceae; genus Sequoia; species Sequoia sempervirens. The sequence goes on from VDFB02216364.1 coordinate 10,074, forward strand.
AATATGTGTCATAAGGATTAGGACAATGCTTATCTTTGATAGCAGATTTGAAACAATAGTTTTTTTAAGATCACACACCTGATCTATAAAATCCTATGGAGGGATTACTAAATGTAGAAACCCCATGGAATTGACCCCCCAAGGTACCTTGTAGTTTAAAACCATGTGAAAATACTTAAAACAAAGCACAAAAAAGTGATTAAGAGTGGTTTCTACACAATCCCACACCTTCAATTAACTCTATTAAATATGATTTTTAGTAAATGTAAGAGAGAACCATAATATTTTGGGGCAACACCTATAGTTTGATAGAAAATCTCCAATTTTATTAGATTCAAAAGCTTACTAATAAGTCAACCCTTCTTGTCAAGTAGTGGAAATTCTTAAACAAATGTAAACTCTCTTTGCTATGTGAGAGAGCTACGCTTTAATATTTACTTGAGAAATTAGAGTTATATGAGCTAGTTTTAGCACATATTTGTATAAATGGTACAAGGTTGCTATATATATATAGTACAAAGTCATTAAAACTAAGTAAGTGGATAAATTATGACAACAAACATATAGAAATTCCTTGCTAGTGTCGTTAAATCTCGGTGTATGGTAGTCAAACTTCTTTTGACGACCTACAAATATCAACCAACTTCTGCTATGAATTGCTCTATAAGTATTGCAAATATCTTCAAACTATTTCTATCCATTTTTTTCCATCATCACCAACTTATTGTAGCATTTTCAATTTTTATATTTCGTCAACAAATGAGAAAGTTATCATGATTTTACTAAAACCATGTTAGCCTGATAAATAAACATGTGCATTAATATTACATGAAGTTGGAAAACATCATATTAGATAAATTTGCATGTTTATAATTAGTTACATAGTGAATGGAATGCTTATTTATTTACCATCATATGCATGAAAGATTAGGAATTCTAGGAAAGATGCTCATAAAATCATTTACATGAAGAATAGACACTAAAAGGTGATTTCATGTTAATACTAGTTGCATGAAAAGAAAATAATTGCAAGTCAATATTAAACACTATAGATCAAAAGGGTCTTACTGCTTGTCAAAAAGGAATTACATGTGGATTCTATATATATATATTTCTAATTTAATGCATGAAAGATTTGAGTGGATGGAAGATGTTGACTTAATCATTTGCACAAAATAAAAAAGAGTGTTTATTTATTGGGTAAGTGCAAAAAGATGGGGGTGCCAAAAAGGGGGCTTAAGTGGCCACTTTTTTTCTGAAATTAGGAAATACTGACCTTGTACATGAGATTAACGGGTTCAAAAGAGGGACATAAAAATTGGTGTTGTTTTTGTAAGAAAAAAATAACATAACTCTTGTACGTCCCTAGCATGGTGAACTTCTTTTTAGTATTTTTAAAATTGCTCTAGTGAGAAATTAGCTAACAGTATGTAATTAATGCACAATTTTTTTGATAATTTTTTAATCAATATTTTATTTTTTACTAATTTTCTAAGTGGACACTTTGTGAAAAATAGGATTTTGGCCATGCTACCCCTACAAATTTTAGAAACTAATTGAATTTTTTATTTTTTATTTTTAAATTTGTAGAATGGAGTCTAGTCTCTAAAAATGTAATTTATTTGAAATTTCAATGAATGGTTAATTATTTATAACAAAAAAAAAAAAACACTAATTTTTTCTAAAAAAGAGACACAGAAACAAAATAAATTATAGATGAAAGGCTTAACATTTTCAAAAAGTGAAAAAAATTACATTGTTGGTTAGCTAAGAGAGAACCTACCATTACCTAGGTGTTCAATTTGTTCGACATTGAACCATGTGCAATCCTAATAGTGAGCATGAACCCAATTATATGAAATATTGTAGAATTTTCAAAAAACATGTCCCTGGTTGTTGGGAATTCCCTCCAAGCCTTTGGGTTGGTATTCCAAGGCAAATACCAAGCCTAAGGCTTGGAGATTCCCAAAGCAATATATAACACACATCTGTTATAACACACTCATGTTATAACCTAGTTTTGACATGGTTTTTTTGTTTGTGAGGGACATGTCTAGCAAGACATAACACGAGCACGCTCATGTTATGTCTTTCTTTATGTTAAATGATAATCTATTGAATGTATGCTTATATATATGTATGTTTGTATGTACATGTATGCTTGTATGTCATGTATGTATGTATTTATGGATGCTTGTATGTATGCATGTATGCCTATATGTATGTATGTATGTATCAATGCATGTATATTGTATGTATGCCTATATGTATGTAAGATTGTATCTACACATGTACATGCATGCTTGTATGTATGTATTTATGTATGTATTTAGAGGGAGGAAGATTTTTGGGTGGAAGTGAGAGTTTAAGAGAGAGGGAGTGGGAGAAAAGGGTTTGGAGTTCCGCAGTTTCTCAATCGGATCAAAACGCATCAAAAGATCATCCAGATCCGTTTTCGAGAATCCGTCAAAAATCAGAAATCAGATCAAATTCAAATCACGATCTCAAAATCAATCAAATCCATTTAATCAGGTCGTCAAAAGATCGAGACGTCCGGATCGGTCAAATCATCATCCTCAAATCAAAATCCGTCGATCGATCAAGGATCAAAATCCGGATCAAAGATCAAATCGAAGATCAGTTGATAGTTTAAATTATTAGGGTTTGAGGGCGAGGGATTAAGTGGAGCCCGGTGAGGGTATTGGGTTGAGGGTATAGGTAGAAGGTTTAAGGGTTTCAGGTTAAAAGGGTTTAGGGTTGAGGTTTAGGGTTGAGGGTATATGGTATAGGTTTGAGGGTCAATGCAAAGAAGTGGATGGTGTATGGGTTGATGGTTTAAAGGTTTTTAAGGGATGAGGTTGATGGATTAAGGTTGAGGGTTGAGAATTGAGGTTGAGGTTTAATGTATAGGGTAGAGGTAGAGGTTTTGGGGTTTAGGGTTTAAGGTTGAGGGTTGAGGGTTGAGGGTTGAGGATTGAGGGTTTAAGGTTGAGGGTAGAGGATTGAGGATGTAGGGTTGAGGGATTAGGGTTGAGGGTCCAATGTATAGGGTAGAGGGTATAGGGGTTGATGAATTATGGTTTAAGGGTTGAGGGTTGAGGGTAGAGTGTAGAGGGTAGAGGGTAGAGGGTTTAAGGGTTGAGGTATTAAGGGTTGAGTGTTTATGTATTAGGATAGGGAGTTTTCTTAGATTTAAGGGTTTAAGGGTTGAGGGATTTGGGTAGAGGGTAGAGGGTATTGGGTTGGGGGTAGAGAATAAAGGGTAGAGTGTTTAAGGGTTGAGGGTTGAGGATTTAGGGTTTAGGGTTGAGTTTTTAATGGTTTAAGGGTTGAGGGATTAGGGTATAGAGGGAGAGATGGATGGATAGAGAGATAGAGGGAGAAGTGATATAAAGAGAAGGAGAGAAGAGGAGGGAGGTACATAGATATATGAGGGTTGAGGATCCAATGTATAGGGAAGAGGGTTGATAATTTAGGGTATAGGGTTGACGACCTATATGGTTGAGGGATTAGGGTATTGGGTTGAGGGTATAGGGTTGATTGTACATATGGTTGATGGATTACAATTAACAGTCCAATGTATAGGGTAGAGGGTATTGGGGTTGAGGGTTTAGGGTTTGAGGGTTGAGGATTTAGGGATTAAGGGTTGAGGGTTGATAATTGAGGGTTTATGGTTTAATGTTTAGTGGAGAGGGTGGAGGGTTTAAAGGTGGAGGATTGAGGGTTTAAGGTTGAGGGTAGAGGATTGAGGGTATAGGGTTGGGGAATTAGGGTTGAGGGTCCAATGTATAGGGTAGAGGCTATAGGGGTTAAGGGATTAGGGTTTAAGGGTTGAGGGTTGAGGGTTGAGGGATTAGGATTTGAAGGTTGAGGATTGAGGGATTAAGGGTTGAGGGTTGAGAATTGAGGGTTGAGGGTTTTATGTAGAGGGTAGAGGGTAGATGGTAGAGGGTTTAAGGTTTTAGGGTTTAAGGGTCGATGGTTGAGGGTAGAGGATTGAGGGTATAGGGTTGGGGGATTATGGTTAAGGGTCCAATGTATAGGGTAGAGGATATAGGGTTTGAGTGATTATAGTTTAAGGGTTGAGGGTTAATGGATTAGGGTCAAGAGGCTTGAGGGATTAGGGTAGAGAGTTTACTAAGTTGGTTTAAGGATTTAAGGGTTGAGGGTAGAGGGTAGAGGGTTTAATATTTTAGGGCTTAATAGTTGAGGGTAGAGGATTGAGGGAATAGGGTCCAATGTATAGGGTAGAGGGTATAGGGGTTGAGGGGTTAGGGTTTAAGGGTTGAGGATTGAGTGTTGAGGGATTAAGGGTATAAGGGTTGAGGGTTGAGGGTTGAGGGTTGAGGGATTAAGGGTCAAGAGGGTTGAGGGATTAGGGTAGAGAGTTTACTAAGTGGGTTTAAGGGTTTAAGGGTTGAGGGTATAGGTTATTGGGTTGAGGGTAGAAGGTAGAGGGTTTAAGGGTTTAGGGTTTAGTGTTTAGGTTTTAGAGTTTAGTGTTTAAGGGTTTAAGGGTTGAGGGTATACATTTGAAAGATTAGGGTAGACATGAAAGGATGGATGGAGGGAGAGATGGAAAGATAATTGATATAGAGAGAAGGATAAAATAGGAGGGAGGGACAAAGATATATGAGGGTTGAGGATCCAATGTATAGGGTAGAGAGTTGAGGAATGAGGTAATAGGGTTGAGGACCTATAGGGTTGATAGTTTAGGGTATTTTGTTGAGGATATAGGTTTGAGGGATTAGATTTAAGGGTACATATGTTTGAAGGATTAGGGTTTAGGGTTCAATGTATATGGTATAGGGTATAGGGGTTGAGGGTTTAGGGTTTGATGGTTTACGATTGAGGGATTAAGGGTTGAGGGTTGAGAATTGAGGATTGAGGGTTTAATGTAGAGTGTAGAGGGTAGATGGTTTAGGGGTTTAGGTTTCAAGGGTTGATGGTTGAGGGTTTAAGTTTGAGGGTAGAGGAATGAGGGTATAGGGTTGGGGGACTAGGGTCGAGGATCTAATGTACAGGGTAGAGGGTATAGGGGTTGAGGGAGTAGGGTTTAAGGTTTGAGGGTTGAGGGTTGAGGGATTATGGGTCAAGAGGTTTGATTGATTATGGTAGAGAGTTTACTAAGTGGGTTTAAGGTTTTAAGGGTTGAGGGTAGAGGGTTTAAGGGTTTAAGGGTCGAGGGTTTAGTGTTTAGGGTTGAGTGTTTAAGGGTTTAAGGTTTTAGGGTTTAGGGTTGAGGGATTATGAGAGGGAGGGATGGATGGATAGAGAGATGGAGGGAGAAGTGAGATAGAGAGAAGGAGAAAAGAGGAGGGATGGATAGAGATATATGAGAGTTGAGGATCTAATGTATAGGGTAGAGGGTTGAGAATTTTGGTTATATGGTTGACGGTTTAGGGTATTGGGTTGAGGGTCTGATGTATAGGGTAGAGGGTATTGGGGTTGAGTGTTTAGGGTTTGAGGGTTAAGTGTTGAGGGTTGAGAATTGATGGTTGAGGGTTTAATGTAGAGGGTAGTGGGTTTAAGGGTTTAAGGTGTAAGGGTTGAGGGTTGAGGGTAGAGGATTGAGTGTAAGGTTTGGGGGATTAGGGTTGAGTGTCCAATGTATAGGGTAGAGGGTATAGCAGTTGAGGGAGTTTGGTTTAAGTTTTGAGGGTTGAGGGTTGAGTAATTAAGGGTCAAGAGGTTTGAGGGATTAGGGTAGAGAGTTTAATAACTAGGTTTAAGGGTTTAAGGGTTGAGGGATTAGGGTTGAGGGTAGCGAATATTGGGTTGAGCGTAGAGGGTTTAAGGGTTTAGGGTTTAAGGTTCTAGTGTTGAGGGTTTAGGGTTTAAGGTTGAGTGTTTAAGGGTTGAGGGTTGAGGGTTTGAGGTATTACGGTAGAGAGGTAGAGATGGATAGATAGAGAGATGGAAGGAGAAGTGAGATAGAGAGGAGAGAAGAGGAGAGAGTGACATAGATATATGATGGTTAAGGATCCAGTGTATAGGGTAGAGGGTTGATAATTGAGGGTATATGGCTGAGAATTGAGGGTAGAGGTTCAAATGTCTAGGGTTGAGGGTAGAGGGTTTAGGGTTTGATGGTATAGGTTATAGGGTTTAGGGTAGAGGGTAGAGGGTTGAGGGTTTAAGGTTGAGGGTAGAGAATTGAGGGTATAGGGTTTAGGGATTAGGGTTGAGGGTCTAATGTATAGGGTAGAGGGTATAGGGGTTGAGGTATTATGGTTTAAGGGTTGAGAGTTGTGGGGTTGAGGACCGAAGGTTGAGAGGAGAGTGGGTAGGAGGGAGAAAATTGAGAGAGAGAGAGAGAGAGAGTGAGGGAGTGGGAGAGATATAGAGGGTAGAGGTTAGGGTTGAGAATTGAGGGTATAGGGTTGAGGACCTATAGGGTCAAGTAGGTTTTAGATTATTGGGTTGAGTGATGAGGGTTAATGGTAGAGGGTAGAAGGTTTAAGGGTAGAGAGTTTAGGGTTTGAGGGTATAGATTTTAGGGTTTAGGGTTGAGGGTAGAGGGATTAAGGTTTGTTGGTTGAGGGTTGAGGGTAGAGGGTAGAGGGTAAAGGGTTAATGGTAGAGGGGAGAGAGATAGGAGTGAGTGAGTGAGAGAGAGAGATAATTGAGGGTATAGGGTTGAGGACCTATAGGGTTGATGGTTTATGGTAATGGGTTGAGGGTAGAGGGTAGAGGGTTTAATAGTTTAGAGTTTAAGGGTTTGGGGTTGAGGGTAGAGGGTTTATAGTTTAGGTTATAGGTTTGAGGATCCAATGTATAGGGTAGAGGGTATAGGGGTTGATAATTGAGGGATTAAGGGTTGAGGCTCAATGTATAGGGTAGAGGGTATAGGGTAGAGGGTTTAAGGGTTTAGGGTTTAAGGGTTGAGGGTTGAGCGTTGAGGGTTGATGGTTTAAGGGTGGAGGGTTGAGGGTATAGGGTTGAGGGTGAAATTGGCAACCTAAATAGGCCTATTTTAAAAAATGGGTCCTAGTGATTTACATCACCAAAGACCCCTATTCTTGTACGCATTTTTCCAAATAGACCAAGTTAGTTTTCCAATTTCACCCATGTTAGGTTTCCAATTGCACCCACCAGCTTTCCAATTCGGTGAAATTGGAAACCTAACTTGAGAGAGATAGGATTCAGTGAGTGAGAGAGAGA